>RHDR01000231.1:0-42482 GCA_009806295.1 Davidsoniella neocaledoniae
TTAAAGTAAAAAAAAGATGGCCAAGATCGTTTTCTCAGGAGCTCGAGAAGAAGCTTATTTTTGTAGTTGTCAATGTCGTGGCAAGGCTGAGCTCGGGCTAAAAAATCCCAAAAACAAGTTCAAACCTAAGTCGATCTGAATGCATGCGACTTATTTGCCGGGTGATTTGTACCGATCGCTAGTGACGTCGCCTCGATGCCGGCTAGGGTTACATAGGGTTATAAATGCCCATGAGCCGCCCCGCCAAATACTGTGATTTTACTCTTTGGATCACTAAGAAAGCTTTTTTTCTATTCTGTTTGTTTTCTGCTTCATGACCTAAACGGCCGCTATAGCCTCATATTCCATTAACCTTTACAAAACTGCTAAACACCCGCCGCAATGCCCGAGATCTCAGCGTCTTACTCGTCGCCCACCAACACGGCCTTTGCCCTCTCAAAAACCCTCGAGCTCCTACTACCGCTTCCGTTTCTGAGAAGGTTTCCTATCTAGCCTCTCTACGCAGCTCCGTGACTGCTCTGCAGGCCGATATTAACAAGGAGTTGACGGCCCGTATGGAGGAAGATAATCTTAGAGCTGGTGTCGCAATTGAGGATACCAAGGAAGAAGATAACTACGGCGAAGAGGTCCAGGAAGAGGACTAAGCTGGCACTGCTCTACTTTGATTTCGGACATGCGTTAGGATTGTCATTCATATCGAATACCTCAATATCTCACTGCCATAACGCCATACGACTATTATTATATACATAAACTAATAAAAAAATCATTGGACGAAAGTATCGCGATTCAGAAGAAATGGGCGCAGCTTCTTCTAGCTTCTTATGCACCGTCTACTTACGCTACATTACGACGTCCCCATCCAGATGCTTGAGCTCTGCTTTCAGGTCTAGATATTGTGCTAGAAATGCTTCCTGCCGCATTAGCTACCCCCTGTGCTCGTCCTAGACAGCCATAATGCACGACGCTGTTGTCTGGGAGAACCGAAACAACACTGCCTCCCAAGCGCTTGTGGCAAACACCGCAGAGCT
This sequence comes from Davidsoniella neocaledoniae, assembly GCA_009806295.1. Classification (NCBI taxonomy): domain Eukaryota; kingdom Fungi; phylum Ascomycota; class Sordariomycetes; order Microascales; family Ceratocystidaceae; genus Davidsoniella; species Davidsoniella neocaledoniae. Next base: position 1,032 of record RHDR01000231.1, read on the forward strand.
TCTCATCCGTAACGACTACACGACGGTTCCGGCCCGCCGAGGCACCTGGAACATCGTCTCCTAATAGCAGCTGGCTTTGACTGTCGATAAGCTCTGCTGCTCGCAAGCCGGCAACAATACGGGCTTGGTTGACTTGACTCGTCGACGTTCGCATGCGGCCCCGGAAGTATGCCTCTAGATCGCGGACAGCAAGACTATCAGGGATCAAAGCTAGCGTTGACTCGGCTGGAAGACGAGCGCCGTGACGCGAAAGAAGCGCAAGAGCTGGTGGAAGCTTCCGCTGGTACGGGCTTGGCGGGTTCACATATAGAGCAAGTAGCGTGTGGTATATAGACAGCTTGTTCTCGTCATTAGAACCGTCCGCCGATGAGGGTCGAGATGCTAGAATTGTAGACAGAGCCGGTGTCTGTGCTTTGTGTACTTGATTGCAGTATCTAGTGATTAGATAGATAGTTAGCTTCTGTACAAATACAATTTGCCAAGTCAAGGACTGGTACATACTCTTCAGCCTTGGCATAGTTCTCCATCTTGAAGGCATATATCTCAAGGGCTTGCTTGTGGTTGCCCATCAAGCTAAGAACTGCGGCTTGGGCCTCATAAAATGCCGGTTCTAGATATATATTGTTAGCTAGATGTACTTGATAGATAACTCGTGCTGACAATCTTACCGTCCCGTGGAATTATCGTGAACGCTCGACTGAGACTGTACTGTCGACTTTCTCGCAAAAACTTGACAAAACGCTCCATCATGTTTTCCCAATCGTCATTTCGCGGTTTTTCCTTAAGGTAGCCGATGAAAAGCTCTACTAGCCGGTTGTGGAAATCTGGCGTCAAATCGTTCAACTCTTGGATGATATGTTCAAGATACTGTATCTCGAGAACTGCATCTATATCGCGAAGGTAGTGCACAATGATGTCGCGAGGCATCGTTTCCGCATTCTCAGTATCACCAACGAATATCTCCATGGCTTCAGTTGGACTGGCCTCAATCGTCCAGCGTGCATATTCTAGTACCAGATCTAGATGCACAGGAGATAACCCCGAGAGATAGCGTATCGTACGGCTAGGCCCATGTAGTGTCGGGGCCGCTATATCAGGCTCTTTACCACTTCCAAACTTCTTTAGTAGTGCAAGTGCTTGCGCATGAAGCTTCTTGCCATAGAAGAAATCTACAAGCTCGTTGTAACGACTGTGTTCCAGGAGCTTCTCATTGACAACGTCGGGGTCACAGAAGTTGGGGATTCGGAACAATGAGCCTGCAAGAGTTGGCCGAGAGAACATGTATGCCCGGAATAGAGTCGTATCAACTAGAGCAAATGTTTCGCGGAGTTGCTTCTCGAGTTCAGCATCTGAATCTCCACGGATAGTCCTCTTCAAGGTTTGTTCTGCAGCAGTGCCCTTTTCTCTCGGCTTGAGCTTTCCAGTAGCAGGGTCAATAACCCGCTGGAGACGAGCTCGTGTGCCTGCAAGATAACTGTTGAGTTCGAGTACTGCGTTTGTCAAGTCTTTCTTGTCGAGAAGATCGAGTTTCTTGGTTCTCTTGGGCTTTGGCTTTATGCTGACAGTCTCGCTAGCTTCGCTAGGCGCGATTGAAGGCGCCGAAGAGGCCGTGTCCGAGGACTTGTTCTGTCCCATAAACATGCGGACGAATCCACCAGTACTGCCGTTGGGGTTCTGAGGAGTAGATGGTCTTGAGCCGTTGGTAGCCTGTATAGAGGATATGGGGGCAACAGGTGCCTCTATTATTGTTGGACCGTTCGTGCTTTCGCTTGCTCTTCCCTCACTCTCATCGACTTGGCTCTCTTCTGGCTCCGACTCGTCTGATTGAAGTTCTGGCCACTCAGAGTAGTTTCCTACAATTGAGGGAGGGAATAGCTTCAGTACTCTTTCTGGGGGTGCGTTGACATCGTCCTCGTTGAAGAGATCAAGCGCATCTCGGTACTTCTTTTGCCGGAAGAGGACCTCTGCTTTACGCATCTTGGCTTCTCTCAAACTGCTATCCTTATCCTTGAGTAGAGCATCTTCGAGCATGTTCAGCACACTGATAGCCTCATCATAATGGCTTGACTCTACTAGCTCTGATATCTGGGAGTCGTAGTCAGTAGCATCCATAGTCCACACACTACGCTCGCTGGAGATGTGAAAGCCCTTGCCGGCATGGGCTAGACTGACAGTCGGTGGTGGGAAGTGAAGCTGGGCAGCACCTGGAAGTAGTATAGTTTGTAGCAGAGAAAGGGTATCGGGATTTCTGACTTCGAGGACGCCTTTAGTTGGAGGTTGTAGAGCAAGTAGATATGGGTAGGAGTATCCGATAGATTCGGGAGCGGTCTGCCAAGGTATCTGGCGTTTATGTTGTGCCTGGCCTTCGTCGTCGATGAAGAGCGTGTTGATATCCTTTGCTAGTAGCAGCTCGTTCTGCCCAAGCTTCGCAGACAGCGGCTTCGGCATATAACTGCCCAGACCCATGTAGCCCATGCTTGCAGTACCCATAGCACCGAAGCGACCTTGGCCACTGGCTGAGCCGTTAGTAATACCGGGGTTTGAGATTTCCTCGATGTTCTGGGACACGACATCGACGAGCGAGTAGTTGGAGTTCATGCCAACGATGAGACTGGTGGCATTTGCCCAAGTAATGGTGCGAATGCTTTCTGGGAGTATGATTTCGGTGGCATCGGCACTGAGCTCGCTTTCGTGCCAGTCCCAGAGCAAGAGCCGCCGCTTTACCGCAACAGCCAAGCGGCTGATGATCTCTGGGATACCGGACGCCGGATCCTTGACGATATTGGATGTGGTGGCGAAGCAGGTCGCATTCTTGGTTCGAGTCAGAGTCTGCATGAGCTCGTAGGTCTGGAGGTCATATAGCGAGACATGATAATTCGACAACGAGACTAGTGTGTTTGCCTCCTTGATGATGGCAAGTTGCTCGACAGCTCGCGTAGAGAACTTTTCGACTTCGCGGAGTAGATCTGAGGGTTTTTGCCTGGGCGGGACGGCGGAAGGCGTGGCCGGAGAGTCGGGAAACGAGGCCGAGATGGGAGCTTCTCCACCATGGTTCAAGTGGACGACGGTATTGTCGTCTGAAGCGGGCTGGATTTCATTGACGCGGTAGACTCGGAGGATGCCAGTGTTGAGGCCAACGAGCACACGGTCACCTAGATTCCAATCATAGGTTAGCTAAGGACTCTCCTCTCAAGGCTATAAGGCAGCGGTGCAAGTACCGTATGCGAGCACACTCTCGATCTTGGACTTATCCCGTTGTCTGAGCTCGATAATGGGCCGGGCAGTGAATGCGGAAAGCATCGCGACTGCCAGCCCGGGAACTCAATAGAGCTCCTAGTAATACTATTGCATGCACTTATCACAAGACAGAACGGACAGTCGCAAAGATCGGATGCGACTAGCCAAAGGCGCTGTCCAAAAAGATCGCGCCTATGGTGTGGCGCTCACTGCAGAGGGCAGAAAGAAAGCTTTGTTATCGATATCGTCGGTGAATGAACGCTGTGCTGGATGGAGATGGCAAAATCGCCAGGCGGTGTGGTCGAGTTATCGTTGATGGAAAGATGCCCAAGATGGAAGCGTAGGCAAGGCTCGATTCAGTTATTAAGTGGCTACAGCCAGATAAAAATCGGGAGACTGCATTAATCGTTGCGATGTGATGCTAGCTGTATGCAACAATATGCAGACCAACTCACTTTCAACCAAATAACGAGCCAGGCCCAATTGAGACCAAAAAAGAGACCATATGGGCCAGCCACGCTGACGACATTCTGGGGCTACGCCCCGCCAGTGTCAATACACCGTTAAGCGCATATACCTTGCTACTGATCGTTATATTAAGACTTCTAAAATCAGCAGGTCAGCTCCACTGCATAACTTCTGTATTTACATAGACTTACACCCAAATGCTCAAATAGGGTAAACAACTATCATCGCAGCAGTGTTAAATTTCAGGTCCTAAACCGCGGCTTCGTTATCATCGTGAAATTCAGAAAACAGCATGCAGTCAGCTCTCTCTGGTTTCTCTCTACATTGTTTTTTTTGTCGCTAGTCTCTCCGGGTCTGCTTTAAATATGTATGAAGCCACAATAATGCAAATAATGGCTTCTGCCGCTGTCTATAAACTATCTTTGACATCATCACGGAAGGTGCGATGATATTCCCCGCTCTAATCTTCTTATGTCAGCCGTGCCTTCACATTTAATGCCCAGCTCAAATCTTGCGTGTCTTTTGTCATTTTGATTCATTCTTTCTTCCTATTGATTCTTTTGGTCTTCATCGCCAAACTCCAGTTCCATCGCATCTTCGAGTCGTCTCCATCCTGCTAGTCGGAACGACAGCTTCAGTGTCCATCGGCTTCTCGTTTCAGGTGCTGGGCTCCGAGCCGCGCTTTGCTGGCCTTACAACCGGAATCTCATCATTATCTTGTTTACTAACATAATTCAAAAGAGTTGGCCACCCAATCTGGCAAACAATCGATATTTTTAGAACACCGTTGTGTGTTTGGTGTCAAGTGGCCTAGCTTTCAGCTAGCGCTTCACTTCTTATATTTTCTTAATCCAACGGGTTTTCCAGAACTGCAGCGCCGGTTTTGGGCTCCGTTAGGATATCATTATATCTCCGTCAACGTGATACCGTTAGCACATCATACCGGGTGCGTTGGATTGGCTCTGTTTTCTTGCTCGTGACACTATCATCGTCTTGTCGCCGCAATGCCCTATTCGACTTGGAGAAAACGCCAGATATCGGACTCCCAGATTACTCGAAGCTATAGTTCTGACGGCGGTGGCAGTGGATGGAAAGAAAACTCGCCATCACCGGCACTCAGCACTGTTAGGTACAGAAGGTCGCGTCCTAGCCAACGTGCTAGTGGTGCCACAGCCATTAGAGACTACGATGGCGACTATCCATTACGCCCTCTAGTCCCTTTGAAAAGTCAGACTCAAGCCACAGGTAGCATCGTAACCGATGAAGCGGACACTACTAACGAAAAGTCTCGGGTTGGTTTTAATGGCGCCAACACTATACTTTCACCTCGTCGTAGATGCCCCCAAAAGGTTGTTTCCTACCAGAGCCCCGATCGCTTTATAACACACCGCAGTTTCGGCACCAGCTTGACCGAACGTTTCAGAACGAGAAAACGGCCATCTCTATTAGCACCGGCAGAGGCCCGTCTACGGAATGGCGTTGCTTCAACTGATCCATTTGTTCCTACGCCACAACAACGTGATGCTTTCATGTCACAGCGTAGTCAGGCCCGAGGTTGGTTTTACAAACACTCTATACTCAATATTTCACATACACTTATCTGATATATTTAATCCTCTATTTCTCAGCTCGTGCTCAGCAAGAAGCGCTACAGCACCCAAACGGTTCTTTTCTAGCTCATGAATCTTGGGACTATAGTGAGGGACTACCGCCCATATATAGCGACGACGATGTTCTTGGTCCCTCTTCTACCTCTGGACTTCGTTCATTTGTGGCGTCATGGCCTGGACCTAACCCTAAGGCCATTGAGGAGCACGATCTTCATTCACGCCGTATCGCTGCTGCATTAGGTCTTGATATTATCGGGCGGGTCTTACCGGTTGGCGATCCGGAGGCCACACTTTCCAAAACGCGCCAATTTGAGTCTATCACTTCTAGTGGTACGACGCCGCAATCACGTACAGTTTGGAGTGGTACAGAATGGGTCAACAATGATAACACTAGTAAGTTGGTTCCGGTTCAATCTTATTCGCTTCGCCAAGCTTAGGTCTATGCATATAGCAACTGCGTGTACTACTCTTTTTCATTAACCACTGTGTCGTCATTTTAGAATATCCCACAAGAGCCGGATCACGCCTTTCAACTACACCCCCATTTAAGTACGTGAACTCCTATCAACTAATAATCAGATTCTGAGCAGATGCCAGTCAATCATAGACACAAGACTAATCTCTACGTATACTACAGGGTTCTTGATGCCCCAAATCTACGCAATGATTTCTATTGCTCTCTTCTCTCGTGGTGTGATAAACACCGCATACTAGCTATCGGCTTGGAGGGAAAGATTTACGCCTGGTCCGAAACGTCAGCTATGGCTCTACTGAAAGACTCACGCACTTCAGATTGGGATCCATGGGTATCTTCTGTTGCCTTCTCATCCAGTATTGGTGGTAAGGGTATTCTTGCATATAGCTCTGCGGATAGTGAACTTGGTCTGTTAAGCATAGACGACTTTTACGCTGCAAAAGCTCCGAATCAAGCACGGTTCAGGCAAAAGTTTCAATCACGTATGTCGTGCGTTAGCTGGAGGCCAAAACCTGTCTTGAGGCCATCTCGTAATCCTCTTCGCCGCGGAGGTCTCGTGCCAACAGAAGACCTTCTTGTAGGGGACGAACAGGGAGCGCTTGCATATTACTCGGTAGAATGGCCGACGGATGAAAAAGAGCTTGCGCTAGGGTTCTGTGGCTCGGTAACTCTGTTGGCCCGTGTGTTCGTACACTCTCAGCAGGTATGTGGCCTAGCTTGGTGTCCTGACGGGAAGATGTTTGCATCCGGTGCGAATGACAATACATGTAGTGTCTTTGCAGTCGACGAGTTTCTTTTGGCGAATGCTATCAGAATAGCGTTGACACCCGGAGCAGATACAGGGTCTACAAATCTATTAGACTCTCGATTCACGGCGGAGACCGATAACACAGACGACATTAATAATGGAGAGCCTATCCCGCCGATACCAGAACCTAAGCGGCTCATCGAGCATCAAATTATGATTCCCAAATTCACGTGGACACACGCAGCTGCTGTCAAAGCTATGGCTTTCTGTCCTTGGAATCCATCTATCATTGCGACTGGTGGTGGCTCCGATGACAAACGCATCCATTTTTTCAGTACTGACACTGGTGCTACTCTTGCCACCATTACGGTATACTCACAGGTAACATCACTTATTTGGTCTTTGACACGCCGTGAGATAGTGGCCACATTTGGATTCCCGATCCCAAATCACAGTGTTCGGCTCGCTATCTTCAGCTGGCCTGATTGCAGAGAAATTGCAGCCCAGTCCTGGGAAGACAATTCTCGAGCTCTATATGCGATTCGATGTCCTATGGTGCCAGCGTTTCCAAGTGAGGCCACGTCCCCTGATGGATGTATTGCTATTGCATCCAGTGAAGGCTCGATCCGGTTCCAGGAAGTCTGGACCAATACTCAAAAGCGGCGCCAGAAACGTAGCAGACTTGGAGTCAGTGACTACTTGTCCAACAGGTCTACTCTAAATTCCCGTTAGGGTAGATTCAAACTCAACACTCAGCATTTCTTACTTTATACATATAGTTTTACTGTATTCTTAACTTTCTTGGGCTTTTACTTCCTTAATATCGAAACCTCGGGTGAGCATCTCAGTCTGATTCAAAAATAAAGAATTTGGCGTGTGCGCGAGTTGCAAAGCTCGTAAGCTTCCTTGATACTTTTCGATAAACATTAGCTAGATATCATTACAATCAAATCCTTCCTTTTATAAACTTTACAGAGCACACAGTCCGGCAGCAATCACGAGAAATAGAACATCATCATCATTATATATGGATAACCCGTAGTATGACAAAAACAAGCAAATAAGACGAACGCCAATAACTCCAAACAAAGATAGCTCAGCTGGTGAAATACAGAGCCAGGGCACGGCTACAGGCACGGCCTATTTCAAAATAGCAATCAACAGTAGTAATATGATGATAAGTATAATGATAGTCATCATGCCTTTGCTATCACCCTCGCCCTCGGCAATGCGCCCTAACGATCTCCGAGCACGGTCCAATCTACTCTGGTGACGATCGACGAGCCCCTCCGTATCATCTAACATATCAATGTGAGCGTCTAGCTCGTCGCCGATACGCATACTAAGTTCTCGTTGACGGCTAATAGACTCTCCTAGACGATCGAGATGCTCGTCCTGTTCGTCCATGATGCGTTCATGATATGCTTGTATCTGATCATTTCCGAGTTCCGAAGCCTGATCACGATAACCCTCGGTATCATCGTCGTCCCGATAGCGGCCGTCGAAAAGCTGGGCTTCGAGGTCTGCCGGGCGCTCGCTATCGCGAAATCGAACGGCTTTGGTGGTAGTTGAGGGCGGTGAGTGCGCTAAAGATGGATCTGGGGCGGGTGAGCCGGTCGAGGATGACAGTGGAGAGGGATCAGGCGCAGTGAAACGGTGGAATTGGGAAGTAAGCAGGTCGAGCTGTTTAGAGAGGCCGGGTAGGGAATCGTCAAGCTCGTCGGCGGCGCTGTGGACGGGATCATTGGTTAGTGATATCAACTTCACAGCTAAAGCTAATGACAGAGAGGGACGAAAGAAAGACATACTCTGTATTTCCTGCTGCCCGCAGACGCTTGGCTTCCGTCGTCAAAGCGGCAATGCCGTCCTGGAACTGCTCCAAGGAGCGCGATATATGGCCATCTTGGCCGTCGGCATCGAGGCTGCCGGCCAGAGCGGACGATGCGCGTTGGCGTTCAAGCAAAGCCAATTTGATGTGGTCGGCCAGGATAAAGAGATGATTAAGCGTCGCCATGGCTTAGTTTTTATTTTCTCGGATACAGGTGCGCTTTGTATCGGTCCGGTCAATCTATTGGCGAAGGCCCTGTGGTTATTCCCAGGCGCAAAAAAAACAAGAGCGAGAACAACGGCAAAGGCGGTGGCGGGGCCGTTTGGTTGATGAAGAAGAAGAAAAAGGCTAAGCTTTTACCTGAGCTAGAACAAGTCAAGTCATGTATAAGAGGCAAATACAGATACAGATGTAAATAAAGACTAGCACTGATACGAAGGAAACGTGTAACCTTGAAACCGAGTCGACAATTGTAAGAACGGAAACAAGAGATGCTGGCCACAAAAGCTATCTCCATCATCTGCTGTTTATCGAGCAACAGGAAAGTCGATTGAGGCTTTGGCTTGACTTAAGCACGTGCACCCTCGACAGCAACTTAAATTTAGTTGCCCATAGCGCCTAACAAGTCCCAAACCTACAATGAGTAAAATACTAGCAAAGCAAAAAAACTTGGTTTCTTTCTGGTTTCAAAGGGCCAAAGCTTTATATCAGTTCTTTACTGCCACTTCTTTTTTCACTTCAAATGCCTCTGAAACGAGACGAAATGCTAAACAAGAAAAAGAAAAAAAAAACAGAGGCCAAGAATTCGTCGTCATGAGTTTCAATCTGATCTTGGTTAAAGCACAACCCCCGTCCCTGAAATCAGATCTCCCACCAAAAAAGGTACAGCTATCCCGGTTGCTAGAAATATCTATATCCGCTTCAAAACACCATCATTTTAATCTCGTTCTAAGAACTTTCTCGTAAGAGAATCTCCCCAAAAAATTCAGCTGTTTAACAGCCAAACAAAAACTATAGATGCGTAATCTGGGAATCGAACCCAGGGCTAATCGAAATCATTACCAGATGGCAACGATTAATGTTACCACTACACCAATTACGCTGTTTGCATATTATTGGGTGACGTGATCAGGTGCTAACAATGCATGCCCTAACCCTAACCCTACAGTATGCAACCTTCCCTCCTGGACTCACATCTCTCAACTCTGGGAAAGGGACTCAAGAGAATTGTGCGAGAAGACTGGTGGTACAAGCCATTGAACTAGAGACCATCCCCCGCACATACATCTGCATGCTAGCGCAGTACCAAGAAGAACAGCTACGGAACTCACACTGTTGCTGGCAGACAAGATTAAGGGACGATCCAAGCATGGAGAAATAACCTCTTTTGTCACCTACGACATTAAGGGTGCCTTCGACACCGTGAAACGTGGCAGGCTAGTTCAAAGGCCCAGAAATCAAGGCTGGCCAACGTTAATAGTCAAATAGGAGGAGTCTTTTCTGACTGGACGGGGAGTTTCTCTCTATATAAGGAGATCAACCAGTCACCTTGAAGGTCGGAGGCAGTCTGCCACAAGGCTCGCCGGCCTCCCCCATCCTGTACATGCTCTACATGACAAACTTACATGGTGTAGCCTGGGGTCTGGCCTACGCTGATGACGGCCTCGTTTCGGTCTCGTCTAAGAATATTTCAGATAATGTGAACACCATTAAACTAACCTATGCCTCATCCACCTGGTCTCCCTTTATGCAGGCTATAGGGAAAGAAAGGCTAGAGGTGGCTTTGAGAGCCGCCCCGAGGGCCGCACTGCCAGTCTACTGCACCACGCCAACTAGGCTTCTGCACATCCTCTCCTCGTTTGCAAACATGGAGTTGATACTCAAGGATCTCGAGAGAGCCGCTGCCATTCGGGCTTCCACGGTAGACTCCCGCTGTGCATCACAGAGATAGAAGGACACATTGATGTGTATAAGAAATTGCTCCCGGAGCCGATTAAAGAGTCGAACAGACTCCATCCAAAAGAAAAGGGCCCCCGTGACCGTCTGCGACCGCAGATAGACAAAAAGAAGCCGCCAAACAACATTTGAAAGAGGTGGCTGAGGCAGACCCGAAAACGCTATGGGTTTACTCTGATAGTTCTCGAGATGAGAAAGGCAGAACAGGTGCTGGTTGGGCTGTCTTTTATGATAGCATCAAACTATGTGAAGGTCTAGGGTCATGTGGCTCTCTACGAGAAGTGGCCGAAGCAGAGGCTATTGCAACGGCCAAGGCAGTTCAAGCGGCCATTGAGCATGCTCCTCCTGATGCAGGCAGTCTATACCTCTGCCTTGACAAGTTGGGCGTTGCACAACTAATCTACAATAGGTCTAGTGAAAATGGAACCTCTTAAGAGGCTGTCAACAAGATTCGACTCCTACTCCATGAGTGCAAAGGAGGCATAGAGCCTGTAGAACTGGTGGTCGGTGGCATCAGATGAGCCCCGGGACACACTGATGTTCCCGGCAACGAGCTAGTTGACAAGTTGGCGAAACAAGGGTGTACAAGCAATACTAAGCTTGTCGTGACCGTGACCATATGTCCCTTGCTTCGGCCCGCAGATAGAACAACGCACAGCTAAAGACCGACTTCAAATCGTGGATAGCAGGGTGCGAGCCAGGAGACACCTTGGGGCCCGTTTTGAAACAAAGATTGTCTATGTTAAATATAATCAAATCAAGGTGGACTGGTTTAAAGACCAGCACAGGTCTACAGTGGGACGGATCCTAACTGCCCGGACAGGTCATGGCGACTTGGCGGAGTACCATGACCGGTTCGAATATACAGAGGCTGAAAGAAGCTGCCCACTGTACCGGCAACGGAAGGAGCCTTTCCATCCCTGGTCCTGCCCAGCAATGAGAGACCACTTCGGGCTAGCTTTGTCAAAAAGATACTTCGGAAAAAGAGTTTCTGCAAGTTTCTTGAGAAGATATTAAAGGTGGAATGACAGCACTATAGATCTCTTGTGCCTAAGGAGGAAGTCCCATCAGTGGGACAAACAAGCATAGTGGATGGGGGATGTGGGTGAGGATGTTTTGGTGTGGTTTTTGTTATGCCTAGGGGAAAACTTTCTCCTAGGTCTTCTTACTTGCGTAGCTGCGTATATTATTTAGTGGTCAATCGATAAGTGAGAACTACAAATAGGGTTTTGCGGAATCGGGCGATGGGCATGGGCTGTGACACCGCGGATGTGAAGGGGAGCGGGTAGAAACGTTGTATATAAATAGTTATAAGTGCGTTGTATATAGTTATGACATTGTTAGCTCTTCAAGCTTAAGTCAAGTAGAGACTGTAGTCAAGACTGTAAACATTGTAGAGATGTAGAAAGGAAGTACCAAAAAAGGCCTATCAGGTTCCAAGTGTTTGCTCTTTCTTCGCTGTTTTGTGGCGAACTTCGTCGTACACATTGAGATACATTTAGACAGAAGAGAAGTTTAGGTCAACTTCTAAGTTTATCTGTATACAAGTAAACTATGATAGCCATGTTCCTTATAATGCTTATCTTCTAAACTCTACTACTGAGTGAAAAAATGATTGTTCTGAAGAAAGGCAGTTAGCTAACCATGTAAGGAACATGACTATAATGGTACTGCTATAAGTATCAAAGTTAAGGTAGTTATCCGTCTCTTCTATCTTGATATACATATGTCAATGTTAGAATTTTAAGTATCCCTTCTTTCACTTTGGTGATACATGTTAGGTAGGAGGGGGAAATACTTAGCCTACGCCAAAAAGAAAATATCATCAGAAAGAGGAAGAAACTTACAAGATCAGAAGGATATAAACAAGCAATTAGAGAAGAAAACTATGAAATTTAATCATGTGGTGTGGAAACTCTCGGTGTGCAGGGAGTACCAATACGTGTATACATATGTCAATAAAGACTCAGACATGTTGGGGTTTTTCTTGGTGAAGTAGTAAGGATTACAGCCCCTACTACAATATCCTCTATTTGTAACTACATTGTGCCCTCTTTGTATTCTAGTTATTCTTTTTCAGACTTGGAACGAAGGAAAATAAATTAGGCAAATATATCGCTGATAACTCAGGATCAATGATTCTTTCCCATATTTACACAATTCTTATATTAATTACCTCCTCCCACGATTTATCTAAGCCCTTTCTGATTATAACAGTTAGTCTGAGTTTCTGCCTCCTAGAGCTTGATATCAGGGTATTGGACTTCAACCTCGACTTAGAAGTGATTGAGAATTAACCAATAGGCATATATTGAAGACATCAAATATGATAACCACTTCCGCTTTTTGCTCCTTCTTCATTTTGGACTTAGTGTTTTGATTGTTTTTAATTCCTAACTGCACTGACTACTAAGTGAATATTGATGTTGGCTACAATAAACCCTTTTACCTTACTACTCTACAGTTTAAAACCAGACATTAGACAAAATTATCAAGTAATATTACACCATGGTCTAGAACAGGGGCTCTAGTAAGTGCTTTTCATTTTCATTGAAATATATTTTCCTATCTCCTAATCTAGCGCCGGTGCCTCTACATGAATAATAATACTAATTATCTTTCAATTTGCTATCTGAATAGTTACCTCCAACGTTAATGTAGGTGAATGAGACTGTTTTAGAGTTAAGCTGTGTCAACCCTAACCCCAGGACGTCATTGTTCAATACACTTTGTAGTAGTTCGTGAAAATATACAATATTTATTTGAAGTGGTACTATATTAATGGTACTATGGATCCTGTGATAACTCCACGTGTCACCCGAAAGTGGGATATAAAAAGACAAAAAAAGTAACAGCAATATACAAGCCAATGCTGTTCTGTGCTGTGTATGGCGAAGACGCCTCTCACCCAGCTAAGCAGATTGGTAAATGGCATCATGTTTAGACTTCTGGCTCTTTTGTTGAGAGCTCATCTTGTCAGTCTTCTTTGTGGTGTCCTTGCTGACTTTATCGGACCGGGCGTTGGAGCGGTCGGCACCAAGAAGTGTGTCTTCGGGACCTAGAAGGGAGCATCTCGCCATGTCAGTATGGCGAGTTTAACGCAAACGTATAGAAACAATATGTGTTACTTAGTGTGAACGTACCATTCTTCTGCTGGTTTTGGTGGGGAGCTTTAGTGCTGATGGCACGAGTCATGTTGGCCATGATGACTCTCTTGGGAGCTTGGAGGGCGATACGAAGGGACATCATTGAGGATAGAGTTGAAGAAAGTGATTTTGTTCCAGGTATGTTGTGATTGTGTATGGCTTCAATGAGAATGAAGTTTGAAGTAGTCGGGAAGAGGTGTTATCCAGCTTTTTATATCCGCCACCCGTCAACTGTCTATTAACCACCATGATTCTCTCTCTCTCTATTTCTCTCCAAATAAAAAGATATCCATGGGATCCGATATTTTGTCATAAAGATATGCTCACCAAAGATGTCTTTGATCGGGTACTTTGACACTAGAGCTAGTAGCTTCCCCTCAGTTGGAAGAGGCAAAAGACGAAGCTGTCTTCTTAGTTTAGACAAGTAGTCTTTTTGGGGTCAAACACAGCCCATGATCTCCAACTCATCGTTAATCGAATCTAGTGACTGAAATATAAAGAAGAAAGAAGAAGCGGCAGGTTTAGGCATTCCAACCCAAATCACTAACTATAAGCGGCTAAAAGAAAGGTCATGTGCTTTCCATACACACGGATATAAGACGTAGTTTAGTTCATCGGTATTGTCAATCATCGTTGCCTTGGCCATAGAATTGTTGAGATGGCATTTATATATTACATTGTGTACATAATACTTTTGAATTTATCTCTTTTCCGGATTAGGGACATTGTCTCAGGTAGTAGTAACACATTCAACACGACTGAATTCCTTCTTCTCGTCCTATTCCGGAGAATAAACTTGTTTTCTGGAATCTGGGGAAAGCTAGATGAATCAAATTCCTTTCGTTTTTGCTATAGTCGGTTTCTCTATCCGATTTATAATGATTGACAATAGATCACCATTGAAACTTATTGATACTATACGAATATACCTGACTAGATCCCCCAATCTCTTGGAAAATAATGGACTGGATATGATCTGCAATATATCATGATAAATGCCAAGACTAACCGCCCTCTTCTCCAAATAGCAAGGTATCCTCTCTCATAGAGGCAGAACTGAAACTCTCCGATATGTGTACATGGGAGATATTTACATATATATTCTTCACATTGACAGCGTGTTTACAAGATAAACATCAAAGGATCCTGTGTCATCTCATGTTGATTGATACAAAGCACCACTACGAGAAATAAGGATTATATACTTTCGTCAACGATCTGATAAATTATCCTGCAGGACAGACCAATCGTTGTACTATGGGTCCATATTGTTAGTCTAAGCACATTCAAAAGCTGACCAGTCCAAGATTGGTTGCCTTAGACCAGCTAACGATATATTACGATGACCTTTTTTGATAATGTAAAGGACAGGACAGGTATGTTGTATGTAAAATAAAGCACATTTATTGAAAGCAGAATAACAAGACTATACGGACTACCATAATTGTTCCCTTTGATGACATCATCAAGCCTATAGAGGCTCTCCCAAAATTTATAAGAATCTATATCCAATTGTTTCTAACCCGATTATTGGGTGTATCCCGAAGCCCAATTGCTTCATTCTAGACATAAGAGGTTCCCTGCTTGATTTTTGTATATACCATGGAATAAGACACTTTGTACACACTCCTGATTATTCGTACACAGAGATAATGAGAATGATGGAAAGATGAAGAGAAAGAAAGGATATAATGATTTTTCCGTTTTAACGGAAGGACGAGTAACCAAAGAGAACAAAACCAACTTATGGAATTGGGAGAGCTAGAAGCAATAATAATAAAAAAAACGAGAACACAAAAAAGACGCCAACTGGAAGGAAAAATGTCCCCTGCCAATAGATAGATATAGACAAACCCCCCAAAAAAAAAAAATATATATGATATCGCCAATTCAATCATAAAAATCAAACTACCAGGGGATTAGGACCGGAAAAACAGACACAAAACTCCGCTGTATAGGAGGGACGGCCCTGAAAACCGATAGAACCAGTCCCTCATGCAAGATATGAGGAATGCAAAGACCACCGAAATATTGCAAAATAATAAGGAAAAAAACAAAGAACAAAAGAGTAAAGAAAAACGCCATGTCGTGAGCCAGTTAAGACGTGTGTCGAAGGCAAAAACAGAACAAATGTGTCCCTTATTGCAATGGACAAATGGGAAAAACCAAAAATGCCAATCGCTAAAACCAAGCCGATCCAGTCCGATTTTGTAGTTATAATTTGATCAAATCAAGAAGGAAAAACCCCCAAAAGCATCCTGTGGTATATCGTTCCAAAACAAGAAAAAAATAAAAAAGAAAAAAGAGAAAATAGTAAAACAAGGAACCTGATCGAGTAGTAATAAAAGAGGCATGGAAAAAGAGGTAATGACGCTGGAGAGAGAGATTGAGAACAAGGTGAAAAAAAGAATGCCCGAGTTTTCCAATGCCGGGTTGGTGATGCTCTCGTTGCTGTTTTGACCAATAAAATATGGTTTAAAAAAGAAAAAAGATATGAGCGAGAAAATATTTGTACAAGTCTGAGAACTTAAAAAGGTCACAGAGAGGGAGTAGCAAAGATCTGGCAAAACAGAGCAACGAGGCTACGAGAAAACCAACAGGGCAAATCAGCAAGACCGGTAGAGTATTGCTGCAGTGGAATCGGATGAGAAAGACAAATAAAGAAGTATATGTCGAGAAGAGAAGATTTGAGTTTTTTCACACTCGCCTTGCCTTGGGTCGCCAAAAACCCTTTTTGCAAAGCCGTCTTTACCTTGCTTTTTGATACTAAACTATATATCATTGCCAGTGCAAAAACATCATGTGGATCAAAATGAATTGCAGTGCCGTTGACACATTCAGTTTCAATACCAGAGATCTGCCAAGGTGATGTTGAGGTTGACATCTGGCCTTTCAACTATGCCTGAAAAGGGACAATCGATGGACACATTTTTTGTTCTTGGCAGTGTTCTGAACATATGCAAAGACAACAGAGCATTAGAATTGCACCGACACACAGCACCGACTACTGACGACAAGCGAACCACCACCACCAAAAAGGGCCATTGATCTCGACAGTGGTAAACTGCGGAGACATGGCAAATTTCTAGTAGAGGTGTTCGCTTTACCAGCGACGGACAGAGCTGTGCATGCGGCCAGGCGACACCGAGGGTGGGGGGCTAATGGAAGCGTGCATGGCAGTTCCGGTAGCGGGGTTGATGATGGGGATTGGGTTGCGAGCCCGAGAGGCAGCAGGCTGGTGCAGCTTCAGGCCAGCCACCTGGGCATTGCTGAAGGAGGGAGCCAGGTAGGCAGGAGAGGAGTTCAGAGAGAATGGAGTAGCCACAGTCTGCATGTGCTGAGTAGGCGAGGACTCTGGAGAGTTGCTAGCCAGCGAAGAGCGTTCGGAAGACGCGCTGTGGATCGAAATCAACTGCACGGGAGAGTGGGACGAACGGTCAGCGGGGGAGGCGGTTCGCGAAGAGTAGGGCGACGACGGCCAACTCACATCGTTTTCGCTCAGAAGGTTGGGGCAGAACTCCATATCGTCCTCCAGATCGAACGAGCGGGTGGCCTCAAAACGGGAGCGGAAGTTCAGCATGGCCATGCTGTCGTTATGGTCTTTCGCGGCGCGGGCATTCCGCACCTGGCTTTTGGCAACGGTCTGGGCATTTAATCTCTGAGTGCGGCGGTTGCGGCCGTGGTGAGAATGCTGCTGATGGGGTACCGGGGCGACAGGAGTCGGCATGCTAGCAAAGTAACCGAAAGAAGACATTTTCGAGATGGTTTGGTATGGTGGCAACTCGAATTAAACAAAGAGATAATGATATTGTTTGGTGCGTATTGTTACGAAAATGACACCGATGCTATGTTTGGCTGAAGACTTCAAAGCAGAAACAGTAATAAAACAAAGTAGAAAATATGAAGACTGATGTTTTTTTTTCAAGACGATCAATGAACGTGATGAAAAAGAAAAAAAAATGGATTGTTTTGGCGTTGTCTAGAAATCGATGTGGTAGGTAGAAAATAGAAGATGTGGGTGCTTCAATTGTGCGTAAGTGGATGAGCAAATGGGGTTGGATGATTTAGTATAGAAAAGAGGTTGGAAGTGGAAGAAGAAAAAATTATAGGCAGAATACGTCGGAAATGGAAAAAAGGTGGAAAAGGTGGGTTAAGAGAAGAGGAGAGGAAAAATAATCGTTCCGAGCGGGCGACGAGCCGTGGGTTTTTGTTCATTTTTCGCCCTGGTCTGCGAAATGGGCAACTACCGTCTTGGGCCACTGAATAAATGACAAAGACAGACCAGAAAAGTGAAAAAATGAAGGGTGGGCAGGGTCGGGTGCGAAACAGTGTGTGTAGTGTGCTCTTGCTCAGTTCAATGTACAAAGACGGCCATCCTGCACTAGCCAGTAGTGTAGAGGCTTGCTTGTTGGCCGGACCCAGTCAACGAAGCGAGAGAACTGGGAGAGAACTGAGGGAACTCTGAAAGAGGGTGCAGCTACTTGCAGGCCCAGATTCAGCATGGAACGGCCGGGCTGCTTAATTGCATCGGCCAGATCAAGGTATACACTTTTGGCTGCGCCTCTGTATGATTACTTGTGGCCTAGCTCCATGAGGGCCTGCACACCTCTGCATTTGGATATTCTGTGCAAGTACCCAAGTACCCCACCTGCGTTTTATGCATGCAGGGTACACAGAGCGGCGCAGGGGCAAGTTTACGATGGGGGAAGGGCTCTGGCCACTCAAGGATTGCGCTTCTTTTAGCACCGCCCAGGCTGCTGCTGCATCCGGCTAGCCCTTGTATTCAGCCAGGCGAGCAAAAGAGACAGTCCAATGGCCTAGTAAAATAGAAGTGAGCAGCAAGAAACAAGTAGAAAGTACATTAGTACATTAGTGCATGTAGTGCCAAAGAAAGAAAGTCACTAGGGATGACGAGGGACGAGGGTGCTTGGGCCATTTCGCCTGGCAAGGGGTCCAAGGGTCTCTCGCTGTGTTGTCCGACTGTCCTTTTTCTGTTTCTTTGCCAGTATATAGTATCTGTATGTACATGTACTAATATAATCAAAGTGAGTAGTTTGGTATATTACTAGCTACCATTGTATTTTTTCCTATGCCAACGCAGTCCAGTCATACAATATAAAAAAAATCTACAACTCTCCGTGTCTATCTATGTATCTGTCGATTCGTTGAGGCAAATTACAATCATATGTACCTATCTAACTTTCTGTCATGTACCTCGTACTCCGTGCGTGCTGTTTCCACACAGTTATATCTAGGTATGATAGGCGGGGCACAAGTGACGAATCAAGCCACGAGATCACTACTAGCCATATCAAAGTGGGTCTATGGTTTGCCACTGCAAATTGATTGGCTGTCAGCAGCTGCGTACTAGGCCATTTGTGGTCTAGCCAGGCCTAGCGCTGCTGTTCCTCTGAGCCTGTTGTAGTAAATGTGGGTCTTTGCTGTCCAATATACGGTGCGAGATATAGGCAGACGAGGTGTGTGTGCAGCAAATAAAAGACAAGAAGAGTAGGAAGACCCAGAAAGACAAGAAAAAAGGCAAGAAAAAAGAACACTTATCAATTGTTTTCTTTCGCGGTTATTTCAATTCTCTACTTCTGCTTCTAGTGATAACAAGAACCATCTTGAAGATGCAGTAATGGCTACATGTATATGTAGTTTCGTTGTGTCATACCGGATTTGGAACTAAATAAACATGAGAATGTACAATTGTTCTTGTCGTTAAATCGAGACGATTTCGATCTTGAAAGCTCACTTGGCAATCAAAAAGCTGTAGCGAATTTCAGCGCACGCATCATCGACAACCAGGAAGTACTGAAACTATAACATAATATTCTCGTTAATTTCAGCTATTTTGTCATGTTTTTTTCTTTCTAAATCCCTGTTGTTCATAGCGCGTGAATAAAATTTTGTGCATATTCAATATCGAGGTTGCATCGTGGTTCTTCAATGGCAAAGGACAATTTAAATTCACATATTATTTAGATCAGTCCATATCTGCGAAATGGTTAGGGTACTAGGGTTGTTACGAATATGTTTCGATACTCTAGCGTCATCTCGGACAGCCTTCTCAGATATTTTCACTCAAAGAGTAAGAAAATGCGTAGTTTTGTTTATTACATGTACGTTCAGGATATTAAAAAAATAGCACAATGCTTTTTAAAAATACAACATATCGAAATTATATTTGCTTTTCAAGGAAACGGCACTCTAATAAAAGGCGAGATGAAAATAGTACAGGAAGGTCTGCACTGTTGTTGTTAATTTTGCCAAACCGCTCAAAAGTGCACATACGAGATGAGCAGAACAAATAAAAATGAATACAAAGTCAAATCGGCGGCAAAAACTCTCTATCGACAGGCCTGTATTTTTTTTTTGATCTTCTGGATGGCCTGCCAGAAGAAGCCATGGGCGCCGGTCGCTAAATAAAATAGATATTAAAAAACAAGGTAAATGGTAAAATAAAAAAGCGCGATTTATCTTGACTGCTCAACTTGGAACAAAGAACCCCTGACCGTAGTTAGCTGTAATAAGTACATGTACATTATTATCTTGTTCACTTTCATTACATCGTAGTGAATGTGTGAATTGTTAGTACAAATCTACGGCATTTAATACATGTTAATGCTTGAAATGCTTGCACAACAGCTTGCTTGAAATCTCGTTTCACCTGGGGGAGGCCCGACACCGAACTAGCAATTGCCCCAAGTCCAATTAATCAACCTCTACCTCTTTCCCCTCTTTTTATTAGATTAGATTGATTCTTGTATTTTCTTCAGGTTTTATTCCGCCCTAACACAGACAGGCATATCACAATCAAGGCATTTTACATGAGATATTCATAGAAGCCCATGAAATTGATATTACGGTTATTCATATATACAACCATTACTCGTGCCTATTCTTCCCTATTCTTGTAAGTATCCTTTGGCTTAACTTAGCCTAACCCATGCTTTTTGGGATGTATGTATACATATTCTTTATCTTTGGTTACCATCGTTTATAAGCTACTCATATACATATGTACGAATATAGAAGCCCTGCTTGTATCTTACTATAGATGCATAGAAGGTTAATGCTACGAAGGCTACACTTTCGGTCGCGCTATCCGTGCATTACCACTGACTGTAATCAAACCAAAGATACAATTAGATGTACACAAATATAATTTCGTGGTACATGTACATATTGTAGTATTCTATTGAATTGAGGTCATTTTTTTTGCCGCTGTATAGTTGTAGTTGTACTAACAGAGTTGCCACATGCCCCTGAACTGGTTCCTCTCTATTCTTCTCCATTATCCCTCTCTACAGTTGCCGCCGAACGGCTTTACTTTGTCGATGTTTATGCAAATAAGCTGCACATTGTTCCATGCTGAAATATCCTCCGCAGATCGCTACGTTTTGGCGCGTATCGGTAGCATTTGATGACTGTCTCATGACTTGCTTCCTTCTTACATGAAACCATCTTCCGCTCACCGTAGAAGTCTAACAGGAAAGATTGTGAGTAAGAGAGGCAGAGGAGGGGGGGAACAAAAAGTAGAGATGTCATGTTTTGTCGCATCGCCCGCTTTTGGCGCTAGTGAGACTCTGACATCAAATCCCACACTAGCCAACTCAGTTATTCATCCAAGTCGGACTGGCTTACTACGAAAGTTTTCTGTATCTGTATATGCCCACATGTGTACATCAAGCAACAGTGCGGCCTATTCCATATATAACGATTGGTATTGACGGAAAAACACCCCGCGGCAAATGAATGCAATGTTGGGGCTAGGCTTGACCGACACTAATAGTTGTAATATGCCTTTGAAGTTTGGAGTTGCTATTATTGCCTCCCCACCCACCTTTATTGGAGGGGATGCCGGAATGGAGGGCAAGAAACTGAATAGGGCGATAGAATTTAGAGTTGAAGAACATGTTTTCTTGTGTAGTGTTTTTGTTCATTGTTTTCCCTTCTGTCTCCCTTATGTAACTCCGTCATTGTGCAGGCAAAGTTGGCGTCATTATCAAGATACATGTGTGCAGTCATCCTCAGCCACCTGACCACAGCCTCACCAAAGTCCGTTCACTATTTGCCGCATCACGCTATAAAGAACGAACGAAGCAGAGTGTACGCAGTACCATATGTTCAACATGTCATTGCTTTCCTTATTCCATTCTATCGGCCGACGTTATTTCGTTCTGGAAGGGATCCCGAGCCCTGACACAAATGCATTCGGATTTCATTTTTCTTTCTTCTTTCTTTGTGTTATAGATAGGCTTTTGCATTCCAAACAAATAAGCCGAATGCAGACACTTCTAAAATGCAAAATGTAAAGTGCCCGTTGCGGCTTATGGCTTATGAACGCGGACGTCTCGCTATATGGCCTGAGAGCGAAACAAAATAGAAGGAAAAAAAGACACTATGACACTTTGCATGGATGTCATCTAGACAAATGAGCGTCATAATAATAGTGGTATTTATGGGAGGTGGCCACTGTATTTAGTGTACATTACAGTGTATTTAGCTGCATAAACGGCAAAAAAATAGCAAAGACCACCGGCGACCATTATTAGCGAAGAAGCTTCTATATGTGGCCACGTTTACAGTGGCAGATTAATGCTAATAGAACTAAAATGAACATAAAAAAACCCAACAAAAAAACAAAGAGAAGAAAATCCCTAGAATATTGTGCATGTTCCTTACCTCGCTTAGAGGCAACATTTTACAGTAGTACATGGCCTTCTATATGGAGCAAATACAACTGATGATCTTGTGTGAAATGTGAACAAAGGCTTAACGAAAGGCGTTTGTTGACCACCAAACTGCATTTCATCTCATGTTGCGTCCATCATCTGACATGCACTTGCCACAGGCGGGACTCTGCATGATTTCCAGAAGAAGAATGACTTTGACTTCTTTATTCGCTTCTGCTTCGAGATTTCCAAATGATGGTGGAATGTTTTTGACCAGTCCTTTGACACCTTCTTTTCGTATTTTTCGTGAAAATTCGCGATCTAAAAGCTAGAGAATAATTTAGTTGAATCTTGTATCCCTGCATTTGAATTCCCAATCCCAACATTTCTATATGTAGTTAGTCATTGATTCTGTGAGCCGAAGAACAGATAACAGACAGGCAGAAAAGCCCTATGATCTCATTGTCAATGTCATCGAACAGATTCTATCCCTCTTCCATCTCCTTTAGAGGCTTTTAGCGCAATTCCATTCCATATTCCTCGGCCTACAAATGTATGACATTATTTGATCTCTGTACTATTGCTGAAGGAGAAGTTACTAGTGAAGTTGTTTTGTGATATACATTTTCACTGGGCATAGGCATATCAGCTAGGCTCAATAGTACGGCAATCTTATATGTATATTTCATTCAGACATTATATCGTCTTTTGGAATGAATACCCTAGGCATAGTTGATATTATCTCTGCCTGCATGACCTGATGATCGATCACTGACAGAGAACACTCCGTGGCCTAAACTGCAGCTTGAAGCGCCAAGTGTTCTTTCCTAGCCTTTCTTATTTGACAATCGTATGGAACTAGCATACTGGATCATACGTGTCATCGCGCTCACGGTTCATATTCTGCTCTTCGATATCATCTTCACGACAGGGAGAGATAAGAGGGAGGGCTCACAATCATTAGTACCAAGCAATGCAGTTGAAATCTATTGCTCGCATCAATCCGTGCTCTGCTTTGGGTTTCAGCAATTAAGGCGTTGATCCCTCTGTTGCTTCCGCTCCCCGTTACTTCCGCACTCTAAGATGGACTCTAGGAAGGACTCTAAGATGGATGGTCGATGTGATGTTGCATTGATAACCTGCATAGCTTTTTGGTGGCAGTAGCTTCTTGTGACCGAGTTATTTGAGTGAGGCTCTCTAGCCATTGTCACCCTACGACCTCTGCCCGTGATATGTGAAACGAGACATACAATTTCATTGTTGGAGTCGATATCACGGCTAATACGTGCTATGTAAAATCTCCATGAAGTAAGATATCAACGCATATAACTCTAATATCAGCTTCAATCTACGTTTCATAGAAGCTTAGAACATAGTAATAATCCTCGCATGGTACATACAATCACGTCTCGATCCATATTATCCATATGTATTATATCGTAATAACAACCATGACCATGGCCATGCTACAAATATAACTATTTCAGCTTTGATTTCATCTCATTCTCCATGCAAGCGTTGTTTTTTTTTTCGTCATATCAACCCGGAAAGGAATCAGGACTGACTTGCTAGGTTCATGAGATAAAGAGAGAGGTCTACAGGGCTAAGTTAAGCCCGGTATTGGAGGCGAGCTGCCATGACTGTTGCATCAATGAAACTTTGTCAGCCAGGCTTTTTCTTTCTTTCAATTACTTCCTCTCACACTATTTTTTTTGCTTGTCTTTTGTCACATCTTTCTATATGTATTAATCGATGTACGGATCAAATGCTTATCCCTCGCATCCTCAAGAAGCACAGGCATAATGAGTCTGTGTCAGCATAATGTGTCAAGTGTATCCGAGGAGGCGAGAGTTGTTTAAAAGGTAAGAGCTAGATATGGCTGAGGCTGGGAGATGAGATTGGAACTTCTAAAATAGCTTCTATTGACCAGCCTTTCCAGCGTCAGTAAACAAGAGTTTGAGACAAGAATGCCACCAGGTATACATATATGTGTACACTCATTGAATACTGAGTAGTTTGCCATTTTTGAGCTTACAATGTCTTGTAATTGTAGTATTAGGCTTTGACCGGCAAATTATAATGATACAGTCTTTCAATGGCGAAATTACCACAGACAGTAATACCATATATCACCATATATTGATATCCGGCTGAATCACCATTCTACACATTGGTGCTTCCATTTCAATCCATGTAGTCTCTATCGTAAGCCTGTATCTTGGTCTATTGAATACATACATATATGTATCTCAATTTGAATGCAATATATATTAGATTCGAAGTAGAGATAGTCCCACAAGAAAAGCACCGTCCACTTCTAATCCTCTCATATGCTAAATGTGGGAAGAATAAGTATATCCAGATTTTTTAGTATACCAATATATATACAGATAATATGCGGGGATCACGAATATAGTAGCACAACCTACAAATAGGACTTTATTATTACAGGTATGTATTAATATTCCATATGTAGTATAACACTAACATGGTGTTTATGTGGGGTCCATATATGTAAGTATCACTCTTAGGGGCTCTTTTATAATATTATATCATATTATATATGTATCATTGTCTGGGCCACCCCTCCGTTCTATATGTATGTATAATGTAGATGGACAAGAAAGGAAAAAAGACAAGATGGAAGGAAGAATGAAATTTAAAGAAGATGACTGTATGCTATGGCTGGCTACAACTATAGTGTACGATGTAGATTTCTGTTTGAATGATACAATCAATACAAGTGACATCATAACACCTACATTTGTATATACATATACATATATACAGATACAGATAAATGTACAATGTATATAGAATAAAGCCGTGTGTTTTTACCTTGTCAGTAAAGCCCATAGTTGTAGCAGGTAGATGAGATTCATGGTGAGATCTTCAAGCCCTGAAATCACGGATATGATGATAGTGTGCTCACACAACAGGAAGAATCTCGAGAAACATGGAAAAGTGTCAGCATGGGTGACGATTTGGGTTTTCCAGTATTATGATATACATACTACAGACAGTTGAACACATAGACCACGCAAACTACAACTACTACTACTACTACTACTACTACTACTACTACTACTACTACGACGATGTTGAGCAGAAAGCTGAAAACTGCGTGTGTTTCCACCTTATTTGCTTATTAGTGCTGGTGTGTCATAACAAACAAAACGCATGGAAGTTGTCAACAACAACAGCATCGATCGTATCAGAATCACGTATTAGCATATTGAGAAGGATGCAAGTGTTGATGCCCACCTTCAGAGTTGTCAACGGCATGATTTCTTAGCATGCTGGGCAAAATCAACAACGATGATGGAGAGAGATGAAGTGAAAAGGAAAAGAGGGGAGGAGGGGGGAAGGTCAGTGCCATATCCTCTTTTTTCCGCAATGCTGATTTGAGTTAGCCAGGTCCTAAAGCTTCTCTCCGCCCTGGTTGCCCCTGGGTAAAATGCAAGAGAATACTACTTGACTTGGTACGAAACATGACCTAGACGTATCTGTAGTAGATGGTATGGCAAGATGAGGTTCTGATTGCTTGTATATGGTAGGGCAGTAGTAGTCCTGCCTCTTTGGCCTGTGATATAGCTGGTGGTATATGTACACACATATACAATGCAGATAGGCAGGTCAGCAGAGCAAATGGCAAGTATTACTACATACATACATACATATAGGTAGGGTGTCTCTCATGTTGCCCAAACAGTGAAAAGAGAGAAAACACTTGGACTTATGTAGAAGGATTCATGTTGAGGGGGGGGGTGTTGCACTGTGCAAAGTGAAGACAGACAAGCAGAAAAAAGATAGCGGAAAGCGAGAGTACTTGGTAAGTAAATAGTGACGGCAACAAGAGGGGAAGACTCTCACTGTAGAATCAGGCTAGATATCAAGACCAAGGACAGGGAGATGAGAGGGAGGGGGTGGGTGTCAAAATCACACACAGTTTTGAACTGCTTGTTATTGTTGCTGTTGCGGTTGTTCTCGCTTTTGATGTTCCTCTGGTTGGGGTGTTTCAGTTTTGTTATGATCTAAAGGTTGTTGATATTGAGGAGAGAGGAGAGATGGAGAAAACAATTTGGCTGAGCCAAAGCTTGGGCTGAGTAGATGGCTATGCGCATGTCCCGTTTTTGTGCATATTCGGGTATGCAGGTATGCATGTAATGTATATAAAATGACCAAATGTGTGGCACGGACCACACCCGATGATAGTGACTCGCACTGTACGGTCTGGAGAGATACTTTGAGGCGAAGAAGACTGTAACCCTTCTGGTGAAACCCTTACATACAACTAGTTCTATCTGTATGTCGTCAAATCTCCCGTACCCTATTTACGAATGTACAGATACCACTAATACATCAGTAACATTAAGAATATGAAAAGAAAAGAATCCGAATAGCGACGTATTGCGCACTCGGCTTTCACTTAAACCAAGCCGAGAGACACAAAGAAGGCAGAATAACGCAAGCCAAGAACGGCAAAAGGGCCAATTACACCAAAAAATCATGAGAAAAAGGCAAGAGATACATATTTGTCGTACTACGACCTCCCAGTGCTAATAGGCTGTTAGTAATAACAGTAATAGTACTTTAAGTGTGTTCCTAAAGCGGCAGACAACCAGACCATCCACGGACAGCCCGTGAGCTCTTTTGCACTCTAAAAGTAGCATCGAAGCCGCTGATAACAAAGCGCCTGTGCCGAACTGACCAAGCAAACTGACCAATCAGAAACTTGCCCACACGCCCTTGATGTTTATTTCCGCCGCTAGGAAACCGGCTGTTGAGCGATTCGGGCTTCTATCACGTTCTGGATGTTCGTTACGCCGTATTGATCACATACACAGTATTGTCTTAGAATGAGGTTGTTACACTTTTTGTTTTCTTTTTCATTACCAAGTACATGAGGAAATTTCGGAAACACTGTTTATGTGAATACGTGTCCGAGTGGACGGTTAAGCTAGCTATACACCACGGTTAACGAGGGGGGCTTTGCGCTCTTCAACTACATGCTTAGATTGATTCCGAGGTGCTATTAGTATGTGCTACATACAACTACTTCTGTATTCAGTTGATATTGTTAGGAACACGGGGCTACCTTTTGAATCGCTAAAATGGTCACGAACATACCTGCATACTAAGCTGCATACGCATGTCCTTCTTTCTGCAGAATGTATGTATGGATGCTCCCACACCATACCATACCGTACCATATCATACCACACTATGACATACCGCGCCAGGCCGTACTACTTTGTGCAGTTGCAGGCTTGTAAACTCGTAGATTCAGAGTCCTGTAAACCTGTAGAATCGTATACTAGAGAAGAGGGAGGGAGGCATTTTGTTCTATTTTGTTCACCGCCTATTGCGAAACAGCAGGGCGGGTTATGCATGCAGGCGGACAAAGAAGTCGATCCTGGCTCTCTTATTGATTTATATTTTTTTCCCCGATTCCTTGGACAAAAAGACTACAGGATGAGGAGCAGGAGCCAGGCGCAGTACTGACCGTTAGAGAAAATAGAAGCCAAGAGGGTAGAAGAAGCAACTTATATGGTTGTAGCGGTACAACTCTGGCATAGCACTGGTTACGACCGCGACATACAAATGTATAGTAATGATAATATGTATATACAACTGTGTTTGAGGTACTAATAGGACATGTGCTGTGCTGTCTAGTTCTGATAACTATTGCCGACTTGACTTTTGCTGGCGATTCGCCTTGCCCGACGATTCGTTTCGTTGGCTGTTTATCCAGCGTGGGGGTGTCTACAGCGAAGATGTTACTTTTTGTATCTTAACGAGGAGATCATGTATATATGTATAGGCCTATATATCTATAAGTATATGTACTATGAGCATGTTGGGTTAGGGCAGCAATGCGTATGCAGACTAGCTATATGATCCATCGAAGACAATGCTCCATGTACAACAAGGAGGCGAGTGAGAAGGAGAGAGTCAGGAAGGGGGCGAGCGAGCATTTAGAATGTGGAAAGATTCCCTAGTTGGTCGGGCCTCATTTATAGAATGTATTTGTTGTCGAATAATATTGATGTTTGTATACATGTATCATACTATAGCCGTCCATGATACCCAAATTGCGGTCATTCATGGAGCCCGACACTAGGGAACTAAGTAGAAGATATGTAAGGCTGGCTTTTTGACAAGTTGTTGGTATATGGAAGCCAGTGACTTACCACCTTGGAGTTACCAGGTGTGTATATATTTGAATGTAGTATGCATGTATCTGTATGTATCTCATCACAGTATTGTTAGGTACATTGTTCTAGACGTTCAAGCCACTAGTTGGTTCTTCTTTGTTTCTCGAACTCTCGCTTAGCTACTTGATGCGTTGGAGTTATCAATAGTATCATTGTACATATAGACCTGATCCTACGATGAACTGTCGAAGAGGTTCAGTCTACCTTTCTATAACATTGCGATATGTAATGTATGAGATGTTGACTATCACGGAATCGATGTAGCATAGACACTACGATGCAAACAAGTAGACCCGAGATCACGTATTAACATAGAAATGTATCTGTGTGAATATGTGGTATGAGTGTACACAAATGCCGAATGATAGTGGACATCCGCAATACGATTTAAGGGATAAGAACCACTCTGAACATGTGCCTTAACATCTCACTTTTAGTTCACCGCTTAATTATCTGGGGCTTCTAGGCCAATACAAACGAACAATACTTGATTATCGAAGAATATATATAATTTTATGTTGGGTCTAGCACTTGTCATACAACGATATACATATGTACATAGATCTGATGACTACGATTACAGACAAGTTAACCCCCTTTTGTGATTTATAGGCTCATAGTCGAAAACGACTCATGATCCTGTGAAGCTCGGTTTTACGGAAAGCTACAAAATAAGGGATGCCGATGGATAAGATGTAAGACATGCATATATAGAAATATAGTATATAGGCTATACTATAGGTCAGAGTCTACAACTTCTGATATTATGATATTCATCAGCGCAGTGTAAGACAAGTGGCGCAAGAGACAAGGGGGACATTTGATAAGCACAATAAGAAGACAAAACTAAGCGCTGATATTGGGAATTAGAAGTTGGAAATATTGTGGTGAATCTCGTGATGTATGCACTTGAGAGACCTTTTGATCTGGTACTGCGTTTTCTAACAACGCATGAAAGTAAGGGATAGTCGAAATCGTAGTAAGTAGCAAGATGATCTCTGATATGGATCAAATAGATTGCCGTACTTGTCTTGTGATACTTTAATAGAGAGGAAGTTGACCTTGGATTGTCAATAACTGTACCCTAACCCAACCAGTAGTCCTTTCACGTGACGGGCGACAAATTTCTCCACTTGTTAGTGCTATAAGTATTGATCCCTCTTTTGATACTACGTGTGATACTATGATACTACGTGTTGGTGTGATGGCAACTTCTTTAGTGATAAAGCCTGGTGTGGTTGCACAAAGAAATACGTAGCCTTGTCAGGCCAAAATTGCTTGATATGACTTGATATGCTCTAGCCAAGAGTAAGAACAATCAAATAGCTACATGTAGTTTGACAATACATGGGCTATTATTTGGAAACAAAAGCATATCTTAGGATGGACATAATGATTTAAAGATGATCTAGGATCAATGCCTTCATGCGTTACATATTAGTCAAGTGGTGTGCTAAGGAGTTTTTCTGCTTTGTTGTTCTTAGCACTTCTTCATAGTCTCCAGAATAAACGGGACGCTGCGCAGGGAAGGAAGCCTGCAAAGGGCGATTGGGTTCGTTTGCTTGGTTCATAGTACAACTAAGCGTAGATGTGGGTTACAATTTGCAGTCAAAGTTTTGCAATTGCAAAAATTTTAGCCTGGGATTCTGAGGCCCATTAAATTTGCAATCGCATACTGCATAGAAAATGCTGGGCTGCCAGGGTTCTTGCCGGTTAGCTAGTGCCAATTCAGAGCTCTTTCTGGGACAAAGCGCTGCCAGAAGAAGCAGTTGCAGTGGGTGGCAGCTTGGCTTGTGATTGTGATTTCATGGTTATGACTACGGGTTTTGTTGGTAGATTGACTGACTTACGGTTATTGCGGTTCTGTGATAGCCACCCAATTTTCATGTAGAAACTGCCCCCCTTCGACCTGCCTCGCTTTTCCTTCCGGCAAGAGCAGAAAGAAGAAAAAAAAAAGCAAAAATCATATCCATCATCGCGAGATATCGTTTTCTTTGCAGTTGCTGTTCCCTTTCTTTTGCTTTGGTGCGAAGTCTGTCATACTGTTTGTGATCGTGATTCCCTGTACAATTGGCTGCGGCATTGTATTTTGTTGATTTTTCTGCAGTTCTGCTTGCAATTATTTATTATTCTTGATATCTTCTATATTATTTTTCTTCTTTGCCTGTCGTTCGAGACTACAATATCTCAGCCAGTGGCCGCATATACAAATATTTTCTTGATACTCCCCCGCCTTCGCTTTGGCCATTTCCATTATCCGGCAAGGCCTTAATAGTCCCTTCATATCTATCTCGTCCCCCCTTTCGACAAGACAAACAACGGCCTGATTTGGCTATTCTCGCGCCGACCGAACGTTCTCAACCGATCGATCAACTCGCTTCATCTGCTGGAACTCTCCACATACGGGCTTGAATATAGACGAGAAGCTCCTGTAAAGCCTTTAAACTAGAGCTCGTGAGCCAGAGACCTCGGAGTAACCCTCAAGTCCACGCCCTCCTCACACCACACACCCCCACCAACACCGAGCTTGTCTTCTTCACTTGACTTCCTTAGCCTTCCCTCGACCTTCTCTCAAAGCTCTGTCGGCCCGGTTTCAACCATGTCTCACTCTACTCTCTCGCCCGCCACCATCAAGGCCCTACAACTGCCTATTGTCGTTGGTGCAGCTGCCATCAGTGCTTATCTTTATGCCCGGCCCGTGCTCGCCTTCACGCCGTCTCCCGACTCTCCGCCACCTCTGCGTGCCCCTCCGCGCCCCAATGCCGGCACATTGACCGATAAGCAGCGCGCAATCCATGCCTACCCACCCGATATCCTTCCCGGTGGCCGGTTAGTGGACACGCCGTACGGCAATGTCAATGTCTATGAATGGGGACCGGAGGACGGCGAAAAGGTGCTCTTGGTGCACGGAATCGGATCGCCCGCTCTGGCCTTGCAGGACCTGGCCGAGGCTCTGGTAGCCAAGGGATACCGCGTAATGCTCTTTGGTAAGTGTAGACTAGATAGACACTTGGGGGAAAATTACGGCCATTGTGCCGAGGCGGAGCACAAATCGAGCTTAATAGCAGTGGATTATCACAGTTGCCGCTATCTAGCACATGCTAGTCAGCTAGCCTCACTCTGTGGATGTTTATTGCATAGCCATTGTCCTCCCTGCGTCGGTTGACTGGTTTGCCCCTGTTACTCGCATCTACAGACCTGCATGACATGCAGATGCGGGTGGCATGCTGTTCCTACCGCTACTGCTACTGCTACTATCATTATTGCTTCGTCACTTGGGGTCTTTCGCTAACCAACATCTTCCTCTACCATAGATCTCTTTGGTCGTGGCTACTCCGACGCTCCCTCCGATCTGCCCTACGATGCCCGCCTATACATCTCCCAGATGCTGCTAGTTCTCGCGTCCTCCGATTTATCTTGGACCGGCGCCGAGTCTTTCCACTTGGCTGGCTACAGCTTAGGTGGTGCCCTGGCTGCTGCCTTTGCTCGGTACTATCCTCGCATGCTCAAGTCACTTTCACTCCTAACCCCCGGTGGTCTTATGCGCCCATCACACTTTGGCTTTTTCGATCGCTTGTGTCTGGCTGAGGGCGTTCTTCCAGAGGCCACTATCCGCTGGCTCATGCGCAAGATATTGACTCCATGGGATCATGTTCCTTCGGTCGCCGGAGGTGATCGCGGCGTGCTGAAGCAGGTTGCCGGCGAGTCCGCCGACTTTGACCGTGTGGTTCTAAGCCCTGCTCGGGATAGCAGAAGACAAGTCGGTGACACCATCTGGTACCAGATCAGCGAGCACGCCGGCTTCATCACAGCATACCTCGGCACCCTACGTCATGCCCCCGTTGCTGGCCAGGGCAAGCCTGGCGGCACTTGGTCGGAGCTTGGCCGGGTGCTTGCTGCCCGCCGTAGTGCTGGTCAGACTTCAGAGCCTGGTCTGCCAGGAGGCCGCGTCCTTTTAGTACTGGCTGATGACGACCACATTGTCGACAAAAACGAAATCCTAGTGGATGCGAAGAAGGCACTTGGTGAGGATGCAATGGAAACCCTGGTGCTTACCGGCGACCATGAGATCGCCATCACCAAGGGTGCCGAGATTGCCGATAAGATGGTGTCGTTCTGGGGTACCGTACGGAATTAAAGATTGCTAGTCTGGTTTCACTATCACTAGTACTACGTACAAAAATGGCGGATAGACGACGATATAGACCGTTGGCCTATTGATTCCCTCTTTTTTTTCTACTCTCCTTTTCCCCTTTCTGTTTCTTTTGATAAGAGGCTATCGGCATGAGTTTATGAACAGAATCGCCGATAGTCTATGAATGAATGAACATGTACCAAAAAGACAATGTAATATAAAATTCCAAGATATACTGACATAACCCTCAAGAAGACTGCTTCTGTGTTCAAGATATCATGCCATTTACCAAGTTTAATATTATCCATATACATGCCTCCATGATGACAAAACGATTATATACATTAACAAACACCTCCAAGTAACGCCAAATAACATCGCTAAACTTTGATAAAATATGAAACTAAACGGGATTTTTAAGTAAACCAAAGACTTCATAGTCAAATAGATCGAGGACAGACTAGTAATAAATTCTCCCCCAGTGTTTTATTTGTCAAGGCTACGAGCCTTGATAAACCGGTTTATCTGCTCCTTTGTGAGCTTGTCATTGTACTGTTCTTGCATCTCGTAGAAATACACCATTTCCTGGGTACAGTCGACGATAGCAGCGATATCGACGTTACTCTCAGCCAGCCATATAGTATATTGCTGTACTCGGGTAAACCACAAGTTCCGCTTCGGTTGAGCCGCCATCTGACCTGCTCCAGCCGCTGCACTACCAGAAGCGCCGCCAGAAACATCTCCAGGCATAGGACTACCAGTCGGCATTGGTTGTTGGGCAGCCTGTGAGATTGCAGCAGAAGCGTTCACCATAGCTGACAAATTTACCCCTGGTGTTGTTTGGCCACCGGGTGCGACAACGGAAGCGTTATGGCCACTACCAGATGCTTGAGGAGTTGGGCGTAGGACGAGAGAGAGCATTATAGCGGTGAGGGCGATGATGTGCGGGTCGGCAAGAAGTGGTAGATCGGTCATGTAACTATCGTTTATAAGAGACCATGCTAGCGTGACGTCCTCCTGCGTCAAGGTCAGGTCGACTTGGAGGGCTTGTAGAGTTCGGTATGGCTGGTGGATGATGAGTTGAGACTGCATCTCGGCGATAAGAGCAAACTCACACTCGCCTAGTCGGCCGGTGTCGATTGTCAGACAATCTTGCCAGAGCGCTTTTGCCTCGCTAACGATAAATCTAATATGTTGTGGGCATTCTTCGATCTTGCAGGCAAGATATACAGCGGCGGCGACTACTAGGTATGGGTTTGTGCGGCGGATTTCGACTCGGGTATAGTACCGCTTGATGTACATTTGAGCAGTAGAGATAGCCTGTTGTCGGATTGTGAGGCGCTTGCTTAAACGATTGATCACTATATAAGCAAATCAGGAAGATATCCCACCATTGTTAGCTGTTGAGAAGTAGGATGCTTCAGAGGAACCCAACTTACGTGTGTTGAAGTATATGTATAGGTGACGATGCTGTTGCAACGGAAACATTTGCACTAGGTCAGCATTCTGCTCTTCAAGTTTGGCACGTTTCGTAGCTAATTCATCTTTCGTCAAGTGCCAATGACGCCGATGTGTAGATTCCCAGTAGTTGGCAGACATTGCTGCGGCTTCATGAACCAGTGAAAAGAGAGCCTATAGGTAAAGCAGCTCAATGATGATGAGGGATGTTGATGTTTGTTTGGCACAGATTTAAACAGGGTGGCAATTATAACAGTGCTCTATTGATCTGATAATAGCTTCTTCTATAAGATGGATTGGGGTTACGAGGGGCATTTGTTGCGTCATAGAGAAGCTTTGCTTACAGCAATATTCAGCCTTGTTGTGTTGGAGCTCTCTATTTCCTAATTGAATTAATATGCAAGGCTATGATACAGCTCTGGTCCTTGCTATAAGAACCATCCATAGCTCCAAAAATGCCAGTGGCGTTCTAGATCCTCCATTCGATATTTCTCAAGCCACAGAAGCCACAAAAATGCTGAGCCCAGTTTTATCTTTTGTTCCTGGTTCACGGGTCTTGTATATAGTCATCTACAGCATATGATCCCGCATTCTTTTGATCCTTCACTTATTGTTCACATGAAAAAACCAGTGCCTGTGCATCTGATCCATAGATCCGGCGCCTAACAGCGGCTTAATTCCCTTCCTCCGAATATTGAATTGCTTCATTTTCAGCTCAGCAGTAGAATCAACAGTGAATGTATATGGAAATCAATCATCCATCAGCTCAAAGGACATGTGATTACATACTAACATGTATGCAATTTCAAGAATTCCAGCATTCGCTCTTCTGACTTGTTCTGAGTTGACGAATGGCCTTTCCTTTGAAAGTCAGCTATGAAGGTGACCATTAGTCTAGTTCTACCAATCAATGCACTCCAAATCCAAGTTGCAATACTGTATCGTAGCCACCTCAGTGGAGGGAGGGTCTGACCGTCAGAAAAGTATCCACGAAACAGTCAGTCTCTAGCGCATGAAATGCCAGGAAAGCATCCCAGATTGGACTGGTTTTGTTTCTTCATCGGGGTTTGACTTCATCTTAATCGGCAGCGGGCTAGAGCAAAAAAGCGGAACAAGGCTTACTTGCTTTCCTTCTACTGGACCCGTCAGAGCTTCTCGCTCTATAGCAATTGACCCCTCTGTATCTATGTATTGACTTTTGTATATCAACTGACTGACCTCATAACGACAATTGAATACAAGCCTCAGAAGAATTAAAGCCCAAGTCCGAGCTCGGAATCAGCTACCGGTCTTTGTTCTGATCTGATTTTTGATCGCATTGACTTTGGCTTTTGCTTAGTGCGCCCTTGCCTGCCAACGGCACTTTGGCTGTTATTCTTGATACACTTCAGTCTGTTTGACACTCCTACCATCGATCGCCCTATCCTATACTATCTATTCTATTCTCCCCAAGTTGCGATTTAACCTACTACAACTGACTTTTGAGCAACACATTTGCTTTACTCGATCCCATAACGTCTTTTCCATTGTCAAGTGTCTACTTTTATTTACTATACTTCAAACACTACTATTCCTCGTTTCTACGCTCGGCTATATCAATTACCTCTGTATCGCTAGATTACGTGCAGCAACGTGCAAATGCGCAAGCCTCGTCAACAGCTCAAATCTGACGGTTGACGCCACTGTCCTTTCCTCTCCAGTCTCTCTCTTGTAGTCAATTGATTATACACTTCTATCCTCTCGCTCTCTAAATGTCGTCATGACTGTCTCTGGGATCTCCCAGTACAGTCACGAGTACCAGCTAGATGCTAGAACAAGACAGCTATGGTCGCGTCTTGATTCTCAAGGCAAAGGCGAGCTTGACCTTCAAGGTTTACAGCGTGGTTTACGGAAGATAGATCATCGTAAGTCTTAGCTAAGCTTGCTATCGTTTCTTGTGTATCACGACTACCCAGACTATGCTAACCATACGCTCTTACAGCTATGAAAAATGCCGACTCTATGCTGAAGCGAATGATCCAGGAAGCCGATACCAATCGCGACGGCAAGATCCAGTTTGCAGGTGGGTTGTACTCAATATTACCGTCTCCTCCCCCCTTCACTCCAACGTAGAAAAAAAAAACGAAAAGACGCCGAGATATTCCCATATTTGCCCTGCTCCCCACCGCCCAAGAAGCGCGATTGTACACTACTTGCGTCTCTGCAATGGCCATGGTCTACCAGTATCATCATCATGCAGGTGCAATCGTTAACGAACCAAACTCGCTGCTATAGAATTCGAGAGCTTTGTGCGACAAGCCGAGGCGCAGCTTTGGGAGCTGTTCCAGACTATCGACACCGATAAAGACGGCAAAGTCGGCCAGCGCCAGATGCAGCAAGCCTTCAAGCGCGCTGGAATATCTGTGCCTCGAGATCGTTTGGCGGACTTTTTTACCCATGTGGATAGCGATGGAGACGGTTTCATCAGCTACCGCGAATGGAGGTAAGCATTTAAGATATATGTACATCTTTTTTATATTATTAGGACTTAGGTTGGCGCTAACAGCACCAATAATTGGCCACCTGCAGAGACTATTTATTATTCATGCCCCCTAGCGACGATTCGACTTCTCTACACGCAGTATTTTCCTTCTGGTCATCCATAGTCACTCTCAACGCCGAAGGCGACTCCTTAATAAGCGACGATACTCTCCACCACACGTCTAAAAGCAACTCTCTTCTACATCTTCTTTTTGGGTCAATCGTTAGAATCGCTGCTCCCACCGACGCCGAGAAGATTCAGAACGCGCAAAAGGCTGATGCCATTAGCAGCCCTAAAGAGCCCACGAAAAAGACTACGACGCCGACAACACATACTTCAAGCACATCCAAGCCCATACCCAATGTTTCAGAGTCGATACCTATTACACAGTCTTCAACCGGTCGAAAACGAGGCCTGGCTGGCACAGCCGATAATCCCGAACCAACAGCCAGTAAGACTATTTTATCGCACGTCACAGCTTCGACTACAAGCTCTACCAATAAATTACAAACACAGCCACTCGAGTCGACCGCAAATATGGATTATGTAGATGACGACTACGATCCTTTAGAATCGGGCATTGCCGATCAACACTACCAAGCCCATGATGAACTCGTCAAGGTTCAAAAGGTAGTCAAGCTCTCTGATTTTGTGCCGGATCCTGGATATTTCCTTGCTGGCGCTATCGCTGGAGGTGTTTCTCGGACAGCCACTGCTCCTTTGGATCGTCTCAAGGTGTATCTGCTCGTGAACACGAGTGTTGCGTCCGGGCCCGAGTCTGTTATGGGTGCCTTGAAGGCCGGTAATCCTTTCAAGGTCATCCCGAACTCGACTATTCCTATACGCAAAGCAATCCTCGATATATGGTCGCAAAATGGGCTCCGTAGCTTCTTTGCCGGCAATGGTCTAAATGTTATCAAAATTATGCCGGAAACTGCTATCAAGGTAAGCAATCTTAAGGTGTGGTCATGATATTTCATATCTAACAAGCTAGTTTAGTTCGGCACTTATGAAGCCGGCAAGCGGGCCATGGCCAATTTCGAAGGTCATGATGACCCCAAGAGTCTTACATCATGGTCCAAATTTGCAGCCGGTGGCTTTGCCGGTATTGTTGCACAGTTCTGTGTCTATCCATTAGACACTCTGAAATTCCGGTAAGTTTGGACTTTGTCTTTTAGATCCTGATATATCTTGATATCAGGTACAATCATACTTTCGTTCAGCTACTCACACAGCACAACATAGTCTACAATGCGAGACGGTCAAGGGCGGTTTAAGCGGCAACGCCCTCCTTATAGAGACTGCCAAACGCATGTACCAGACAGGCGGAGCCCGGTCTGCCTATCGCGGCGTGACGATGGGCCTGATTGGCATGTTCCCATACAGTGCCATCGACATGAGCACGTTTGAATTTCTCAAAAATGCCTACAAGAGCTACATTTCCCATAAGCAGGGCATATCAGTCGACGATGTTGAGCCAGGCAATATCGTGACTGGCATGATTGGTGCAAGCTCGGGTGCTTTTGGAGCAACAGTAGTATATCCACTGAACGTACTGCGTACTCGTCTACAGACTCAAGGCACGCATATGCACCGCGCGACGTATACGGGCATTTGGGATGTTGCACAAAAAACAATAAGTAATGAGGGTTTTCGTGGTCTTTATAAGGGTTTGACGCCAAACTTACTCAAGGTTGCGCCGGCTCTTAGCATCACATGGGTAGTGTACGAGAACTCCAAGCGACTGTTGCGTTTAGAATAAATATTAGTATACAACTTATATGATAGATCAGAAATCCAAAGTCAATTGGAATTCTTTAGACTTGCATAAATGCATTTTATCTCTTCACTCTCATCTTTTGTTAAAATCACATTCTGGTTACAGTGAGCTTCTTAGGCTGTTTTTTATCGTCTTGAAATTACAAGGTAATGTGAAATTTTACAGATGGTGTTTACTTCATGCCCATCATTATATGAGAAATACACTTGATATAATTTTCATCGTGGTAGTTGAATAATTGCATATACGGCACAGTAGCAGTCTAAGGTACCAGGGACATATCTCACTTTATGTAGCATATTGAAGTAAAATACAGAATAGGAGTTTTTTGATAAAGAGATATTTCATTATATTATTTGTAACTATTAAATTTCCTGTATATACTAATCGTTTCTGTTAGCCAAGTCATTCGCGAACATTGGAAGAAAAACGAAGAGGGTTTGTTTTTGTTCAATCAGACAGCCACATTTTTTAAGGAGAGAATAGACTTCATTTGTCCCAAGTTAGGCTCTATGGGAATCGAGTGGAAACTGCGAATGTTCGTGGAAACTTCATCATATGAACGGGGGAAGAGAGCATGAGGATGTTGTGTAATTACTAAGGATAATATCTTACCGAATGAATACTGGAAACATGCAGGCCAGCTGCTTGTTTATATTCGGGTTAATATGTTTACTGAATTTTTCTACTAAGAAATGATGTTAGCGATTATGCTTCGTGGTAATGCTAGATATCAAACAACACGAACAAAGATAATAAATCTTGTTTTTGTTCAGAGCTCAGACACGATTACTGGCAAGTAACAGGCCCAACTGCGATGAAGGGCCCGAAAGACGAGATTTCCTCATGGGCGTTTCGGCTGGGAAAAGAAGACTTAAATTGGATGTCATCAGAGCAAGACCCGCAGACTTCTGCGTTGCAAGAAAAATATGTTTGTTGTTTTGTTGAAGATAGAGTGAGTGAAAAGTTTTTTCCTTACCAATTTGATAGTGACGGTTTCCCTGGAAGAAACCCCATGATGTCCTGGCATTGTACAATGACAATGTTTGCCATGGACTTCTTTTCTGCTTCTGTTCCAGACAGAATATCGAAAGATCAAGACGATGTCATTCGATTGAGAAAGACACGCTCATATCAAAGCGTGAAAGCAAGTTGTTGTGATGAAAGGAAAGGAAAGAATCATCTGAAATGAAGAGGTATGAAATTTTCTTGATATACTAATGCACAGTGCTATTTAGGCGCGAAAAGCGGATCATACTGTTCTGTTGATACTGTGTAGTCTGTCACGTGGAATCTTCGTTTGGCTTCTTTTACCTTATTAGTGGGGCATCAAATATCATGTTATTGTACAGCTAAACGGCAAGTTATTTTGCTAATTCAGGTTTGTCTAGTCGCGAATAGTGGGTACGGTAAATTATGTGGTATCTTAGAATGCCGATTAAAGAAAATTAGCGGCGCAGTTGCATCACTGAAGCTTTGGTGATTTTCATACGCTGTAGCACTATGTAACCCTTGTTTTTAGTTGTGATGTGAACCCTATTGTTGGCAACACCAAATAGTACTACAAGCATACATACGTACAGGCAAATACACAATGACACTATCTCGGTGTTAACAAAACGTGTAAAAGTAGTAAAGTAACAGAATGCCTATTATTGTATGTTGTATAAATTTAATATTGAATAGAAATATTGATTAGCATTCAATACGCAATCTACATTCTTAGATATTAGTTAAGCTTTTTTTTTTTTTTTGTAGAAGTAGAACAAAAGCTAGCCATATGACAGCTGCAGTTGGAATTGCCAGCGCCGACAGAGTGGTTGAACCGAGGGGTCCTCCTCGATATAGCAATATAGAAATGTAATACCGATGGAGTCTGGAGTAATCTCTACCGCGTATTAGAATACTGCCGGAGTTGCCAAGAAATAAGACCCACCGATTGCGAGCATTCTGCGTTTTAATTGGACTGGTTGTCTAGACAGGACCACTTATATTCTTATAAACAATGTAAAACATCCATACCGCCTACTATTTATGAACTAGTAGCTAGATAGCGTTGGAATAGTGGAATCCATGTTCGATTTCGGGAATTTTCTCATTGACTTGCCGTTCATTTCTGATGCTTGCTATGTATGGGCTTGTTGAGAATTATTGTACAGATAGATTTTGCCGGTTGGGAAGGCTGATAATACAGTGATGAAATCAACAGTTATGATGGGTGATTGTGTGATAGTCTGTGATGATTCTATGAGCTTGTTTTCCTACGAGATATAGATACATATGTGCTGAAGTGGGCGTTTGACTTGTTGGCTAAATGGTATGGTAATTTAACATAAATATGCAACTAAACTCTGTGTGTCCACCCTGTTATATTGGAAGTCTACAACTAGTGTACCTGTCCTGTCAATCGACTTCTGTGCTTCAAGAGGAATTGTCAACATCCAATGCCGCTACTACTGCATGCTTACATACTAGGTGCCTAGGGTAATCTTAAGTCAAGTAAAGTCAATCAAGATACTGGCTGCGATAGTTGAAGAACAGAGGCTGGAACACTGAAGACGGGGGGAGTAGTTAAGTATGAACTGCAATTGGCCAGTGGGTGAGTGACTAGTGTGATCTGTACCTGCTTGGAACTCCTTGCGTTAGTGCTTTGCGTTGGTGCTGACTGGCCAAGTTGGAGGTCTGAACAGTACAGTATGCGTAGTTGTAGAATATGCTTATTCTTATAGTTGTAGTTGCATGTTTGCTATTTCTGTAGACCATAGATTGAATTATGCATCTATAAGGCTGTACTCAGAGCACTTGGACAACTGGGGAATTGTTTGCTGTGGTGCTAGTAGCCACTATAGCAATGGCTCTAGCTAGGCCTACGGTATCCTGTGATGCCTATATTTGCAAAGCTAGCAGTTAGCTTGACCTGCTTGCCCCTTGCCCGCTTTTTTTTTCCCTCTTCGTGGCCTAATCTAGATTTCTATCCATCTCTTGTTTCATTCATTTCTCCTCTTTGCTTTCCTTGCCACTCTATCTTCCTCTGTCTTCCCCATTAAACGCGCCCCCAAAAAGAAACGAAAGGAAAGAAAAAACAGGACTA
This sequence comes from Davidsoniella neocaledoniae, assembly GCA_009806295.1. Classification (NCBI taxonomy): domain Eukaryota; kingdom Fungi; phylum Ascomycota; class Sordariomycetes; order Microascales; family Ceratocystidaceae; genus Davidsoniella; species Davidsoniella neocaledoniae. The sequence goes on from RHDR01000231.1 coordinate 42,381, forward strand.
TCTGTGGTGCTTGTTATGGTGCTTTGCTTGATAATTGGACAATCAATCGTTTATCTTTCTTCACACCGACACACTGCTCTTTTTTTTTTTTTTTTTTTTTTT
>RHDR01000232.1:0-42331 GCA_009806295.1 Davidsoniella neocaledoniae
GGACAGGTCATGGCGACTTTGCGGAGTACCATGACCGTTTCGAACATATGGATGCAGAAAGAAACTGCCCACTGTGCCAGCAACGGAAGGAACCTTTCCATCCCTGGGCGTGCCCCAGAAATGAGAGGCCAATCCGGACTAGCTTTGTCAAAAAGCTACTTCGGAAAGAGAGCTCCTGCAAGTATCTTGCTAAGAGATTAGAGGTGAAATGGCGGCACTACAGAGCCCATGCGCCTAGAGAAGAAGCCCCATCAGTGGGCCAGACAAGTTCAGCGGAGGGGGGAAGTGACTGAGGAGGACTTGGTGTGGTTTTTATTTCTGTTTTTTCCTATTTCCTATTTCCTGTTCTATGTTTTGTTTTCATGTTTTTTTTTTTTTTCTGTATTTGTTTTACTGCTGCTCATAGTGGAAGTGTGGACCACTAGTTCTTCGGGGCTAGGGGACGGTGTCGTCCCGAACATACAGAAGCCATTGAGTATGTCTAAGCGGAGGGCTTTAAATATCTGTCCGGTATCCAATCCGGCGTCGTATGATCTTAGTGATTTAGGTAGACGTTAAATATAATCAAATCAAGGCTCCGGTATTTTTGAGTCCGGTGATATTGAGTTCTACAGAATCGGGCCCGAGCATAGAAAACGGATAGTAACTCCGTTATATAGTACGCTATGTCTAAGTTACAAATTGGAATAATCTAAACGGAAGATGTAAGAGTATGTCTCTGAAGCTCTAAGTCGTCAAGTATGACTTGAGCTACGACGTTGGTCCGATTGAGGTCCGATTGAGATATACAATATAATACCGTATTTGTCAGGTTAAGTAAATTCTATCTAGGGAATAAAATTGCAATATTGCTTAGATTCTCAAATCAACACTAAACAACTGCAAGTTTATGGAGGTTAGAGCTTACACTAAGTCAAAGTAATCTTATATTTATGGGAGCTTTTATTTTGCAGGCCGTTCTTCTTATTCTACAGGCCCTAGCAGGGGTCACCAGAAAAAAGATACTTAGGACTTCAAAATACAATGTAGCCCATACTAAGGCTGCCAGCTGCCACAGTGTTCCTAAGAAAAATTTACTTTATCATTTTCGAAACATATCATCACTGTTTCTTGAATGTGAAGAAGGTTTAAAGCCTGTTTTGGTGATACATAATAACAATTTAAGAATCATAGCCAAATGCTATGACTCTAGTGAATCAAGGTACACTTATACGGTATATCTTTCAGTATGCCTAGTTCAATCTTTTTGTTTTTTTTATTGTGTTACACATTGTAGTTTGACAGCACTTTGCCAGCTGGCAACCTTAGTATGGGCTACATTGTATTTTGAAGTCCTAAGTATCTTCTTGCTGGTGACCCCTGCTAGGGCTGTAGAATAAGAAGAACGGCCTGTAAAATAAAAGCTCCCATATTTGCATGTATCAATGCCTTGAATAAGTCACCGTGCATATGGGGTTAGTTAGTTGTTTTCCCGACTATAAGATATAAACACTAATGATATCTTCTATTTTATCTTAGCTGGGAACAGAAACATGAAAACGCCATGAATATATGAAAGGGATATTCAGGATGCAGGGTCGAGACATCAGAAATCAAATACAGCCTAGGGGCTTTAAGTAGAGTTGCACTCGGCCTTCATGTAGCAGTAACTTCAACAAAAGAAAAGAAAAAATGAAACGATGTCAAAGTGCCCTATTTGCGATATTGGATTAAGGCCTGAATGTATAGTGCGAGAAATCACATTATAACCAGATAATTCACATCAGTTGATAGCTGAAGGCTGTATCTGTATAATAGCGTCCGAAAACTTTGCATGGAACGAACCGCATAATATACTACAGTTAATTACAAATGCACATATTTGTTCAGATATACATATACAGATACTGGTAAATATCAATAGGGGTATAACGTAACTCAAGTCTGGCTACAGAAAGGGCAAGTTTCAATATACATGTATACATGTATAGCCGAACAAAGTTAGTTGGTTCGTGCTAAGAAGATCAGCGAAGCTCAACCCATTTTTAATAGCACTGTTATCTTAAGACTTGAGAAAAAAAGCCAGCAGAAAGGCAAAAAGGGACGTGATATAATCTTAGACTGTTTGTTTTTTTTTCTTCTTATCTGGGTGTTTGAGTGTGTCCAGATTGACCAAGTTTTGCTGCTAGTTAATAAAACAATGACTTTATGAAGCGAAGGCGCTGCTGAGATTTGATGTGAATCTTAATGATGCGCCCAAGTTACGAATCACCTTTGTTTTAATGCCGTTTTGCTTCTAATTATAAATATGATGTGCTGCGCTATATATGTGATAACGATAAACAATAGCCAGTCAGTTTACATATGACTACATGTGTAATCTTCCTTGCCTACTTGAGTAATATCGATTATCACTTTATATAAAGAGAATAATTAAAGAACCGAGACTTCGAGATCGAGGTGGAAAGTAAAGGGCCCTCAGATAGGGAACGTCATAGGAAGAGGGACATATACATAATTATGATTTATCCCTGGCTATAATTATGTTTTAGTAAAGTGGAAGTTCCGAGGGGAATGGGGAAAGAAATGGACCGTACCACAGTCCTCTAGTTCTTGACGGTCCGGTTAGGAGGGGTAGTTCATCTCCGGTATTTAATGCTTATTTGTGTACTACAAAAAATAGAAAGGAAGAAAAAAAACATATTCTTAGTGTTTAGTATGAAAGAGAGTCTCCATTGTAATGAGAGTATAATTAAGTGTTGTCATCTTCCAGAGAACAAAATAAATGGTTTCAATACATCAAAAAGTGGCTTGTCAGGCGACCTCCATAACAGGTAATTTGTTGTTATAAAGCCATGGCTTGCATATGATAAGTATTGACTTCCCTATTTTCACTTTATGCATTGCATCAGCATACCCGAGCGCAAGACAGGATAAAAAGGCCGCATAACCTTACAAAAAACGAAAGCTAGTGCTTTGTTTCTTTATGCCACATGTTCATGATAACTGCTGTACCATTCATTGTCACCGACTTGGCATCTAAGTTGATGGACTGACTATTGTAAATGTATGTAATAGTGATAGACTAATATTATTCACAACAAATATGTGTGTATTATGTATATATGGCCTTTTTTCTTTTTGTTTTTTTCCCACAGACGCTCGCTCGCTTCAGGTTAGATGGAGGCGAAGGAGAAAGAAGTAAGGCCACCAACTGGTTGAAGCGCTATAGTCTAGCCGGAGCCAACCTTCTTTTTTTGGTTGTCTACTCAAGGTTTGTAGCGAAGGCGAAGCATTGAAGTAGAAATGTGATGGAGCCACCTGGAGGCTATTGTTCCATGCTGTTATGTTGTTTTTGTCTTTTTATTTTTTTTATGGTTCAAAGGAAGCCATGTTTATATGTAGTTACATATAACTGTACATATACATATATTTGGCATGACCGATGATGGCCCTGCTTTTTCTCTATTTATCAAACCGGCTAATCAGACGGACCTTTTAGAAGCTCCTTTGACTCCTACTCTTGGGATGAAAAGGAAAACAAGAAGAAGCAGAAAAGAAGCAAACCGAGAGAACGAAATTCTAATTTGAAAAAGTTTCAGTTTAGTGGCATCTACTAAAGAATCGGACAAGAAAGGAAAAGGTTGCCCCTGGCTAGAATTATACAGGTATGTACTATGGTGATGCTACTCTATTCCAGGGTCCCAGTCTAGACAGGTCCGGGCCCCCCTTTCTTTAATGTGAGTCTGTACAATATATAGAGCCTTCTGCAAGCCTTTTACGGAGCCTTTAGTGCACGCATCCATACGGTTGATAATTACAGGCAGCTGAACGTCAAAACGCTCTTTCATGTACAAATATGTATATATACTCATAGTACTAATATAGAGTATAGGTTTAGTCCCTGAACCTAGCTTAGGATAGGATCAACCTGTTCGGACGCATTTGGGTGTTGTCACCGAGGCTTTCATCCCATTTGCGGTCTTTTTTTTTTTTTCTTGTCGTCGGCTGCTTATATCGTTATGCTCCCGGTAGGATAAGAAGCTAGATCATCAAACTTCTCATTGTAAGACAGAATTGTATTAATTTTCGGGAACGGGATTCGGGTTACAGAGCTGTCGACAATTTCGTCTGTTCGTTTGTGTGGGCTCGATCGAGTGCTGCTTTGTCGATGTGTGACTGTAGCATGTGCTGAAACTTCGTGTGTTGTAGTGTTGGAGTCAGCAACTTCAATTATTTGGTTTTTTTTTCTTGTTTTGTTTGTTGGCGTGAGTGGACTCTTGTTGTTGCTATTGTTTCCTTATGGCCAAACAAAGCGTTAGTATTCTACGGTGACGTCGGGTAGGCTGGTTCTAGCGGCCTTCCAGGGGGACTTGGTCCTGTATTTTTAGTGGACTCAGTTCAGTTAGTGGCCGGATAAAAAGCGGGTACATGTGAAGCGCCCAAACCAAATTACAGTGATGTCTTGATTACTAGAAAGGGTATGAGATAAAATGGAATATGTAGGAGAGGAAAGGTCGAGATCCCCAGCCTTCCTACAAATGCATGATGGCGATGATGTTGACAAAAAGATCGTACATACTATGTATTAGCTGTATGTATGTATACAGTGTGGAACTACCCTCTATCCTCAAAAGGGATGGGTCTTCCCTAGGTCCCTATTGAGCCGCCACCAGTGCCAATACCAAGGGCTACAGGATGGGACGGGATGAAAGTGTGAGTTACGAACCACATATCTCTCGCGAAAATCTGACGACATGTAGTTGAAATCACTGGAATGGAAGGCCATTCAGTGTTCTGCTGTTCTTCCAAGTTACGGGAATAAGTCGTTGCCCTATCTAGGGCGCCAGGGTTAGTCTTCTGCCATATCATGAGAATGAATTGAATTTGAATGATGGTGGTAGTAGTAGTAGTATAGCTAGTGGTTATGTCAGGAGCTGTGGCACAAATAAACTCAAGACGATGAAAGAGAGTATTTGATCTTTTTCTATAATATATAATAGGTCCACTTATGATATCGGGCTGAGAGCACAAGTTATGGCAAATGTATCTGTGTGTTCGAACCAGGCCTTTTTGATAGGGTTAAGTTTGTTTTCTGTGTGTCAAGGCTTCTCGGCTACGTCTTGCCAGCCCACCACCATCTATTCCATCAACAAAAATAGTAACCAATGCGAGTTTTGAACTAGCCGTATTGCCGTCTGGCTTGTGCTTTTACTCTATGCAATGCCGTCTCTATCTCATGTTCTCGTGTATACATATATGTAGTTCATGCTCTAAGCCGCACTTTGAGCAAGTTCACAGGCTGGATAGATGACATAGGATACATATAGATATGTAGAATAGACTAAAAGATTCAGTGCTGTTGTGCACTATGCCTAACCTGCCCTGGCTTGCCCCTCCTGAGGGTTTATGTCTGGATGCCCGCCGCTGACGACAGGGCCGTTAGCTTCGAAAAGTAGACGCGTTGGCGCAAATCATGCTCGCCTTCCAGTAATAGCGGCCAGGGCAAAGGCAAGGCCATAGCAGGGGCCAAAGACGAACTAGGTTCTTCCATACGGATTAACAGACACCTGCTGCTTACTGCTGCTTACTGCTGTTGCTGCTGCTGCTGCTACTGCTGGCTTATGATTTCTAGAATGTAGGTTGGTTGAGGGGCTGCATTGCATCAAGTTATCGTGCATCGCATGACGGGATTCCATAGCAAGATTCTCTAGCGCGGAACTTGGGATTTGGAGCTCCCTATTTAATCATTATTGATGGAAAATAAACGCACTGCCACTAGCACGGGCGACTAGCACCACCTGTAGTGGTTTTTGTGGTTTAGTGTTAGTATGAGACCAAAACACGAAGGACCAAAATGAAGACCAAAGACCATACCTAAGACTAACAGCACTAAAGAACTATGCAACAAGGGGTCGCTGCGAGGTACCAGTACCTGCATTTCAGGGTTGTGCCTCGTACCTCTGCCGTGCCTCTACGCGTAGAGCTCGCGCGTACAGACTGACCAAAGATACATTGCACAGTGCCACTTGCCGCACCGAGGTACTTGGGCTATACTTGACTGGTAGAAGATTGAACCTATAGTTGTTGCTTGGGCTGCCTTTTTAGTGAGCTTTGCTTCGCTTTCGTGATACTCTGCTTGCTAACTGGCTAGCTTGATGCTTGCTTGGATTGATGATGCTTACTAGGGAACTGGGCAAGCTTAGCTTGGTCGCAGCACCTAAATGCAATCCCAATCCCATAACCGTCATCTTAATTTCTCATTTCTGGTAGCTGCTCCTTGCCATTTCCTGGGCTGGGTTGCGCTGGCTATGTTTGTATTGCTATCCGTGGACGGGCATTTTGTAGATTCAGCCAGCCAACCTGCCCGGCCCACCATCAAGTAATAGGCTAACAAAGCCATTGATGTCTTGCTGTCTTGACTGTCTTGTCTGTCTGTGTCTGTACCTGGCAGATGAAATATGGCTACAGCTTATGGATAGATGACTGCTGCTGAAATTCCCACTGCCTGTAATCGCATGCTTAATAGCGAGCCACTATACGCCTGTTACAGGCAGGTGCTTGTTTATAATGCTGGAACCACTGTATGCAACCTTGGTGACCTCTGTATCGCTCTGTATCTTGGAACTGCTGCTCCTTCATATGCTTTTCATATATGCCTTGGCCTGGCCGCTACGGTCCCTCCGTCCATGCGCCGTTCGTCCCCCTTCTCTTTCTTTTATTCTTTCTCTCTTCCTTTTTCTTTTCTTTTTATTTTATTTTTTATTTTGCCTTTTTACTCCCAGCAGACAACCTACGTCTTTCTGTACAGAATCGCAAAGGAAGAACGGCCCTATAGTCAGTTCAGTGGCAGGCTTACAGCTATACTATGCTGTCCAGTTCCTCCGTTAAGCCCGTCTCTAGCCAACCATAGCGCTACCAGCTGCCGCCCAGCCTCCGACAGCACGCGTCTTATTTTGCTTGACCTTGCTTACCTTGCTTGACCAAAGGAAAAAAGGATCCTAATTGTGACGGCCTGTCCTATCAATCGCCGATTTTTCCTTTTTTCTTGTTATTCTTTCCACTCGCAACTTTTACTCTCCTTATCGGTCGCTTGCAGACTTCTTCTGAATACCTCGATTGTTTACTTTTTCTCCAGTATCGTCTATTACTCCTTATTCGACAATTGCCTTGTTCAACCTTCCGCGCCATTTGTTGCCAGCCTTTTGCCGGACGCGTCGCACGCTTCTGCTTCTGTCTTATTGTATTGCGACCATTCCCTCTTTGGACGCCCACACGGAAAGCCGAGAGTCCATTATCGATCTGATTGGTTTAGCGGCATCTAGCTCGCTGCCGACGTTTCTGGAACCTCAAATCTCTCGATTGTGCAATCATTCATTTGACAACAAGTGCCTATCTTTCTAGTAGTCGCTTGCCTCTGGTATGCAACATTGTCTGCCCCAAGCTGCATTCCTGCAATCGTTCTGCTCCCTCTCTAGCGCTGTTGCCTCTCAGTCGCTTCTCTGCCCTGCTATACACAAACTACATACAGAACGAACGGCATAGCTGACTGACCAACCGCAGCCTGTCTAACAGACCGTCACGTTCGCCGTGCAGCAATATTTCCGAGTCGATTATCCAGTGCATCGCCTCGACATCTTTTTCTCGCAGAATACGTCTCCTGTGCTCAGAATCCGCGCATATCCATCACGACCTATCCTAGGACCGTCATCTCAAGTCCTAAACACGTTTCTAATCGCCCGCGCGCAGGCCGTGTCATAGTTGCCATTTTATTACTATCTTTTTCCTCTAACCTTCTCTTGTTTGGTCCGGTGTCTGAATTTGCATTTGACCGCTCACCCATCGCCGACTGTTTGCGCATTCTCTCGCAGCCCTACTTTGGTGTATTTATCTCTGCAGGGTACCTGAGAACTACCGACTGTATCTTGAGCAGCAGTTTCCCTTCTGCTTTTTTAAGGCTTGCCGGCGCTTATTCATCGTCACCTACCCCATAATCACAGTCGAACAGCACAGATTGTTGTTACCTTGCCCCAGAGTATATATAGTATCGCAAATTGCCATACTCTGGTTCCATTTGCAGCTCTGACACAGAAGCCGTCTGAATTAGGAAGGAAATGCGCAGGTCCCCTACGATTTAATTCAAATCCCGAATTTTTGTTTTATTTCAATCTCGCCCGAACATTTCCTGAAAACAACGCTCCTTCAAGCGCTCGCACCCACTCCGCTTCAATGGCCTCTAGAACTGCCGTTGCGAGCCCCGTAACGCTCTCTTCCGCGGCCTCCACCGACTACAACTATCAGTCCTCAAGTCGACGCTCTACGCCCCCTCCTGTCGCGCCGCCGCGCAGTTCGTCTAATAACCACAACAGCATGGACGCCTCCGCAAATTCCGCCTCGTACCGTGAACCGGACTCGAGTCGCTACACCCAGACCGCTAATGACTCTTCGAGCCATTCGCGCAACAGCAGAAGATCAACAGCACAACAAGACGCCGTGCCGCGTAACAACAACAGCAGCTATGCCAGTCATCAGCAGGGCCAGTCACACTCCTCGTCCCGCAATCAACAGCAAACCGCCTCGTCGTCTTCAAAGCGCACCAGCGAGCAGTACTCTTCCTCTCGCTCCTCAGATCAACAGCGTATCCAGGAGCCTCTCCTATCCGCCGACCAGCTTACCGGAGAAAGCTCAGCCGCCCCTCAGCAAGGCTCATCCATGGCCGACGAACAGTCTAATGACCAGCGTCGTGGTGGCCGCAGCGGAGGTAGAAATGGCGGCAGCTCCTCTAAGCGCGAGAAAAACACCAAGTTCAACGAGTACATCCTTGGAAACGTTATTGGCGAGGGCGAATTCGGCAAAGTTCGCCTTGGATGGAAGCAAAACAATAGCACCCAGGTAAGAAAAATTGCATGATCTCGATCTTGCAATGATGTTAACAAGTTGACTAATATACTGTGCGCTCCTTAGGTCGCTATTAAAATCATCAAGAAAGAGAGTCTTGGCAACAACCCTGCTCGTCTATCCAAGATTCATCGCGAGCACAATATTCTTCGCAGCCTTCAACACAACAACATCGTACGATTGTACGATATGATCAGTGACGATAGCCGCATTGGTATCGTACTCGAGTATGCTTCTGGCGGTGAACTCTTTGATTATATCCTGCGCCACAGATACCTTAAGGACAACAATGCCAAGCGTCTATTTGCTCAGCTTGTATCCGGAGTTGGTTATCTTCATAAGAAGGGAATTGTTCACCGTGATCTGAAGCTCGAGAATCTGCTGCTTGATCGTCATAAGAACATTATCATCACAGATTTTGGCTTTGCCAACACTTTCGATGCCGATGATGGCCTCACCGAGGCCGAAGAAGAGCATCTTGCTGATCGTGACTACATTAAACGTGCTCGTCTTGACCAGGTCAAGGCCAACGGCCATCGCCGTGGTGACTTGATGCAGACCAGCTGTGGCAGTCCTTGCTATGCCGCCCCAGAACTTGTCGTTAGCGACTGTTTGTACACTGGACGCAAGGTTGATGTGTGGAGTTGTGGTGTTATTCTGGTAAGCCTTTGAAATTATTGTAATTATTTTAATGTTGCCGACTCTTTCTAACGTATCTCATGTATAGTATGCTATGCTCGCTGGTTATTTGCCTTTTGATGACGATCCGGCCAACCCCGAGGGTGATAACATCAATCTTCTCTACAAGTACATTGTCAATACCACGTTGACATTCCCAGAATATGTTTCGCCGCATGCACGTGATCTTCTTAGAAGGATCTTGGTGCCCGACCCACGGAAGCGCGCGGATCTCTTCGAAGTTGCTCGTCATTCATGGCTCAGTGACTATGAGAGTGCTGTTGCCTGGATCACGAGCAACACTACCTCACCTGCAGAGGTACAGGAAGCATCTTCTCATGGTGATGAGGAGATCCCAGGTATCTCGCGCAGCGCCTCCGTACGTGAACCCTCTAAGAAGCCACAGCAGCCTACTGTTGGTGGCTTGGCACACAAGAGCAATGCCGATGCCGAACCTTCAGAAACTGCATCCGCTGCCAGTAAGGCCGCTAAGCGCCGTACTGTCCAGGTCGAGTATGTGGCACCTGCAACCCAGACTCAGCGGGAACGAGCTGAGAATGCTGGCGGGTCAACAACCCCCAAGTCGGCTCCCTCTGCCGCTGCTGTGGCCTCACGTAACGCCGCTGTCCGTGCTTCTATGGAGGCTGCTGCCGCCCGGGATAAACCTCTACCTAAGGAGCCCACTACATCTGCCCATGAAAGCAGCCATCGCTACTCTCGCTCCTCAATCCCAATGCCAGTCGCCAGCTCTAAGCCATCTCGTGACAACAGAGCTAGCACCGCTGAGGCTATGTACAGCACTATTCCTCCTACTGCTCGGCCACATACTGGCGGCGGCAGCCCTGCCACATCTTCTATCGGCCGGAATGGCTATGGCCAGCCCGATCCTCCTACTGTTGATGGGGTCCACGCACAAGGCAAGATCCAGCAGCCATCTACTAGCGATGGGTACGAGAGCTCGCCGCGCCCTGGTGCTCCTTCTAAGATGGCTATATCTTCTGGATATGGTGCTAACAGTCAACCCCCGAGCGCACACGCCAACACTGATTACCGTGGTCACAAGCGTTCGAACACAATCGGTGATATTGGCTCGAAGTTGATAGGCCGCAGTGGCTCTATCTTCGGCAAGGGTCGCAAGCGGACTGACACTCAAGGTGAGAAGGGTAATCGCAAATATCCTCCTCTCAGTATGTCTACTCAGATGGTGCAGAATGTCGACGACATGGCTGCAGGACGCCAATCTGTCGAGTCTAGTCGTCGGTCGATCTCATTTGGCTTGGGTAAGAAACGCAGCGGTAGTATCGCTGGCAGTCAACATTCTGGAAAGAACCGTCGCTTCTCACTGATAGCACCTTTCAAGGCTATGGGTCTCTCCAAGGGCTCACCAGCCAACTCATCTCCCACACCAACGTCTGGCTCTGACTCAGCAAGCGGACTTCCACTTCAGAACCCCGACCAACGGCCTGCTACTGAGCACCAGATGAGCCACCCACAAAAGCCTGCGACATCTAGTGGCGCGCCAAATGGCTCTCAATGGCATCCATCTGCCATCCCACAGTATGTTCAGGGCGAGAGCATGTTGCACACTGGCTCGGAGTCATCATTGGATAACGGTGGTATTAAGCGCCCCGTTAGCATGAACCACTATCAAGCACAATACACAGACTCTGGCGCCCACGATGGTCAACGTCTGGGTAGCAGCAGAGCATCTCACGGCCGTGGGGTATTGCAAAAGCCCAAGCGCGGATTCAATGATGCCTACGGTGACGAAGGCAGTGGAAATGGTGCGGCGCGTAGAGTTATGGACTTTTTCAGAAGACGAGGCAAGGCCAGAGAGGCGGCGGGAGAACGGTAGAAAAAGTACTCTCGTCGTACTCAGTCTGTTCATGTCCCCCCATCATCATCGCCACATAATACCCAGTATTTTATAGTCCCCCCTCCTAGACGCTCGTCGATTGGCGCACCTACTACTACTTCTGCATCTACTGCTCCTCACCCGATGTCATTTACTACTATATCCCCTCCTCCGCGATCCCCGTCACAGATACTTTCTCTCCCTCTCTCTCTTGGTGCTGAGGAGGCACAGCCCCAGTCACAGTTACGGGTATGCATCGCTCCAAGTTCTTCGTTTTGTTATATAAGCCGGCATAGTCATCGCTCTAAGGATTAATGGATTGCTTTTTTGATTGCTTTTATTTTACTTGTTTTTTCTCTCTTTCTATTCACACTCTGTTAGTATTTTTTTTTATTTCGTCGTTCAGCTGTCCATTCACTTGTTTTCTAGTCGTGTTCACTCTTGTTTTTTGTTTTGATCCCTCTCTTACATACTTTACTGCTGCTCTCTTTCTCTCTCTCTCTCTCTCATGTTTTCCTGCCGTGCCGTGCTCATTGTTTTTTGCGTTATTCTTCCCTTCTAACCTCGTCGATTGTTTTACATAAAAAGAACCAGAGGCCATGCATTTTTTATTTCCTCATACGAATAAGGTGAGGTATGTCTTCAACAATTATTCTGTTTTACTTATTTATTCTTTACATGAATTTCTTTATCTCTCTTTCCAGTCGTGCGTTTTGCATAGATTTTTTTTATGCCGGCTGGATAGATATAATGAAGGAATAAAACAACAATTATTTTTCGTATGGTTCAAGTCGTTTTTTTGTCTCGAGAGGTTCGCTTTGTATCTTTGCATATAAGCGTTTTTTTGTTGTATTCTTGCTCATAATACCCCTTACAGCTTACTTTTTATATTTTATTCACCGTGCATTTACTTTTTATTTTATTTTTACTCTCCCCTCTTTGTTCATCAAATTTTCTCTCATTCATTGTCCTTTGCCTTTAGTTGGTTGCAATGCTCTCATTATATACTCAGCCAGATCAATGACTTATTCTGTCTCTCTTTCTTTATATTTATTCAACAAATTTCCTATATTCTTCAACATTTTTATCCTTCTTTTCCTAACGTTTGCCAATCCTGAAAAGCATTGTGACATTCTCAACCTTTGTTATTCTAATATTGAGTGCTATTGTCTTTGTGGCCAACTTTGGTCTATATCAAAACGTCAAAAGTAACTGCGTGTGCTTGTTGTTCATTATGTTGAACACTCTAAAAATAACTAGACAATAGATAGATGCTATAACTTTAGGCTATCGGACGTTAAGCTTTCTTGTTTTCATTCCTTATAGATTTTCTTAAGTGCTCATCTAGTCTTTCTTTTTAATAGCCTATATATAGTAAGATTATTTTCTTTTTTTTCTTCAATCATTAATATAATGGGTTCTTGAAATGTTGATTTGAAAAGCTATTGAAGCTTAAGTGAAGTGATTTCTGTTCTTATTTTGGTTAGTACTTCCAAAATGGGATGCAAAGCCCCATATATTACCATTTTAGGCTACATGTATTGGTGGAATGCTGTAGAAGCTTCTCCACATTTCCGCAATCGAAGAGAGTAGCAACTTCCCTGTTGAGTTAGACAGCAAGGAACCAAGGAAGCTGCTAGACAATTCTGGAAATTATCACGAACCTGAACTTTCTCGAAGTTTCACGAAACGACTTGATATGGGCGTCAAAATGTATAAAACATGTGTGAATATTCCGATTTTGAGGATGTTGGAAGTTTTTATTTTCATCATCATCAACACTTTAACAAATCACATCATCTCTCAACATCTATACAATCGAGCGCTTTATACTATTCTCATCTTTCTGATACCATCCTCTTAAACTTATAACATCCACTTACTTGACTACTAAACTTCTTCTTTATATACATACATAAAAAACTCTATTTACAATGGCCTTTTTCAACCCATTTGTTTCTTCCAACTCCGCTTTCTCCTCTCCATTCCTTAACATGTTGGATGACTTTGAGGAGCCCATCTATTACCAGCGGCCCCAGCGGCCTGTAGCCTTTGTCCCCACACAAGCTTTCCGGCCCATTGATACTAGCATCTACTCATCTCGGTATCACCGCCCCACTTACCGGCGCCAGCAACTGCAGCAGGTACCACGATATGTGATTCGTCGTTCATCGCCGCCGGTTGCGTTTATCCAGCGCCAACAGCAGCAACAGAAGCCTCTTCCCAAGCCTACCCCGGCTGCTGCTAAATCTGCCACTCCTGCTTCCAAGCTTGCTACTCCTGCTGTTACGCCTGCTGCTACGTCTGCTGTTCAAGCGGCCAAGCCGGCTGCCCCTACCACTGTGGCTGTCGACCCAATTGTAATCAAGACTAGTAAGAAAACCTCACCTGTGGATGGCAAATTTGAGCCTAAGTTTGATGTCCGTGAGACAGCGGATGCCTACCACCTACATGGCGAGCTATCTGGTCTAAGCAAGAAGGACGTCTCTCTAGAGTTCACAGACGCCCAAACTTTGCTTGTTCGTGGCAGTATTCAGCGGGAGTACGTTTCAGCCCCAGAGTCTCAGGAAACTACTCGAGATAAAGAAGCAAAGAAGGCATCTTCAGATGAGGCTACTACCCAAGAAGAGTCTCCTGTGGACATTGACTCGGAACAGCCTCAAGCTCAGCCTGAAGAAGCACCTGCTGCCACTGCTGCTCCTGTGGCTGACAAGCCTCGTTCACCATCACCATCTCCTTCTTCTAACTACCACACACCAACTGTCGAGGACAGCCCTGATGAGGATGATCGCCTCTCTATTACTTCTATGACTAGCACACGCTCTTCATCGGCTGATTCAGCGGCTAACAAACGCTCTGCATCTCCTACTCCTGCTGTTGCAGCCGCTAAACCATCAGCTACTGAAAACACTTCTTCTAAGTCTTCAGAGCCAAAAAATATTAGCACTGATAGTGCCAAGTATTGGGCTGCTGAGCGCAGCATTGGTGAATTCAGCCGTGTGTTCAAGTTCCCCCGCCAGATCGACCGTGAACAGGTCCATGCAGCTCTAGAAGATGGAGTCTTGACTGTTGTGATTCCCAAGGTTCGCCAGCCTGAGACTCGTCGTGTCATCTGGTTCTAAAGAATGTTACATATCAAATTAATTCTTAGTCCGGTGGTTCCTTTGTTAAAGCGCGGCGTCTTGGCGGTCTTTGGAACGTGAGTATTCATTTCTTCATTTTTTCTTTATTTTTCTTTGGTTTCAACATTATGTTTCTTTCTTGCCCTGTATGAGCATAGCTTAAGTTATCAATAATATATATTATAACATAAATCCCTTTTTTTACTACTCATGACACCCTGATTTCATACTTGACATGAAAGAGGCATCTAATATAAATATCAAGTTAATTGTGGTTGTGGTGCTTATCATGTATGTATTCATGCCACTATCTTGCACTATCCCATGATAGGATGTTTTAGGGGCTGTGCTGTAAGCAGAAAATTCAGAAACTCTGATCGTCTCCAAGCAAGGCTGATTGATAGCAAGTCGTCTTATTATATTTGTGTGCTTTATCCCGCTTCAACTTTCGCCATTTAAATTCCAAACGACACCGCCTAAAAATAATAAACAGCATAACGAACTAGTATCTTGTCTAGCAAACACTTTTTTCCACAGTGAACTTCATTTTCCTTATCCTATTTAGTTACATTTAAACTTAGATCCTTCTCGCTAGGGGGCCTTTGATCTTTATAACAAGACCTTTTCTAGTGTGCTATTACATCATCGTCAATTAACCATCGCCACCTCAATCTTATCAGGCCAACATCAACATGTGCTTCGGCCGCAGGAATAAGGCTCGCGACGATGAAAAGGAGGCTCCTCGTCCCGCACAAGACCACAAACGGCCTTCTTCAGTGTCCAAAACAGCCCAAGTCCCTGCCTCAACATCCAAGAAGTCTGAAGCCCCGCAAAGCCACGATCCATTTGCGACCTCAAACGCCATGATGAACCCCTCCTTCTCCGCCTATCCATCCGCCCAACCACCTGCATACGACCCGTCCAAGAGCCAGCCTGCTGCATGGGAGCTCGCCGTCCCAGACACATCTCTCTTTCCCCCACCGCCGGCCTTCTTCAGTGGCCACGACCGCTCATGGGCCTCCAACGCCGACGAATACGAAGCCAACGCCGCTGAGGAATGGTGCGCGCAAACACCTCTGCTGAAATGTGTGGCTGACCCGCGCTACGTTATCGATACAGCGACATCGCAAAATTTCTCTATGCGCGCACCGCTCTTCATAGCAGACGCCTTACAACAGCAACACCCACAGTCAGGATATGCAAGGAGAGGTCAGGGTTTATCGCAAGCAATCAATGTGGCGCCAAAGATCTGGAAGCTGACTACGATTCGCGATGAGCGCGATTCTTCTTGGGTAGCATATCCTCCGGCGTATTCGGCGGCTGTCAATGTCCCTGCGGTGAGAGTATACTACGAAGTGCGTATCTGCGGTAACCCCAACTCTAGAGATGCTCCCAGTGTCGCTATTGGCTACACGGCGCTACCATATCCCGACTGGCGCATGCCGGGTTGGCACCGTGGAAGTCTTGCGGTGCATGGCGACGACGGTCACCGCTATGTCAACGATCGATGGGGTGGTTTGGATTTTACTGAGCCGTTCAAAGTGGGCGATACAGTTGGTCTAGGGTTAGATATCCAGCGGGCTCCCGGTTCGGCAAAGGGCCAGGTCATATGTTTCTTCACACGTAACGGCCAACTCGAGGGCCAGTGGAACATTGATGAAGAAGAAGATTCCGACGTGAATATCTCAAGAATTGGTCTCCAGGGCGACCATGATCTCTGCTTTGTGGTGGGCTCATATAAAGGCATCGATGTCGATATCATATTTGACCCTCAGGCCTGGACTCTGAATCCGCATGCGCTGGCGCTGTAGTAAACAAGTTATGATTTGAATGTTATACACAAATGTACATATGAAACACTAGAATACAATAATACATTGTCGGAGCTTACCGACAAAAAATGCCTATCCTCCGGACTTGAGCACACTTCTATCCTCTCTTTCCACCATTCTTCACCTGATTTCTTTTTTTTCTCGATATGTCGGTCTAAGACCCTGCTTTCTGGACTGTGCTTACTGTTGACGCTACTCTGGTACGGAACTGGATACGTATATCTTCTGGGACTGTTTACCATGGCTTGACCTCGCCGCTCTTGGGCTTATGCATACGTATGACCTTGTCGCAGTTGAGAAGACAGAGGGGGTCAAATGCTTGCTTCATTTTCCGCATGAGATCAACAGTAGACTGGCCAAGTTCGTGAGGAAGGTAGTCGCGTTTGACGAGACCAACACCGTGTTCGCCCTGGATAGATCGGTATAAGTCAGTATTAATCTTTTTTTTCTTCTATGGGTGTGAAGGATGAACGACTTACAGTAACGGTTCCTTCCATCTCGACCGCTCTCTTCACCATATCGTGGACAACGTCTTCCGCAATCTTGCGCTGGGAGTCGTTGTACAGTAGGATCACTGCATATAAACTCTAGGTTAGATATGGACGTATTGCGTGATAAAGGAGGCGTGATATGCATCAAGCAGCACTTACAATGAAAGTTTCCGTCGCCAACATGGCCAACAATACTACCGAAAAGGCCACTCTTCTTCAGATTGACCTTGGTTTCCTCGATCAAATCTGGCAGCCGAGTCATCGGAACCGCAACATCACCTGTCCACACATGGTCACCATCCTTCTTGACCGCCATTGTGCTCCATAGCGCCTCCTTACGCGCACTCCACAGCTCATGCTGTTCGTCCAGGGACTTTGCAAACTCGAAAGTATTGCTACGAGCATTCTTGGCTAGTTTTTTAGCCGTCTCGATCTGCTCCTTGACCGCCCGCTCAGTGCCAGCAAACTTGAAGAAGATAGTCGGCACTTCGGCCCAGCGTCGCGTCGTCATGCCTGCTTCGTTGATGCACTGCATCTGGTTGTCGTCTAGGATTTCCACCGCTGCCACGGGGATACCGTGACTCACCACCTGCCCAACGCAGTTGGCCGCATCGCGAATCGTCGGAAACGAAGCTACGGCTACACTGGTGTGTTCAGGACGCACAGCAAGCTTCAGCGTCGCTTCGGTGATCAGACCCAGTGTGCCCTCGGATCCAATGAACACTTTTGTCAGATCGTAACCGGCCGAGCTCTTGCGTGGACGTTGTCGTGTCTTCACTATCGTGCCATCAGCAAGAACTGCAGTCACATTGAGCACCCACTCGCGCATAGTGCCGTAACGGTAGGCATTAGTGCCGCTGCAGCCGGTACCGATCATGCCACCAATCATAGCGCCGGGGCCGGGGTCGGGCGGGAAGAAGAGGTTTGCTTGTGCCAATTGGTCATTGAGGCTTTCCCAGCCGACACCTGGCTGCACGACAACATCTAGATCATCCTTGTGAAGGGCAACGATCTTGTTCATGTGGGTGAAGTCGACACAGACACCACCGTGTGTTGGGGTGTAGTGGCCCTCCAGGGAAGTTCCACCACTGAAGCCGACCACGGGAATGCGGCGCTTGTGGCAGATCTTCATAATGTCGGAGACTTCTTGTGTAGTGTGCGGGAAGAGCACCATAAACGGCCGTTCGGAGGACTTAGCGGAGTGCGTTGACCAAGCCGAGGTAGAGTGGAATTCGAGATCGTCTTTCTTGGTGCTCACACGGTCTTCACCTAGAAGTGTTGTGAAGTCAACCCAAGCGGCCTGCATATTCTCAATATTAGCCTTAAGAGGCTCAAGTGTGACTTTGTTGATTGGGAGAGTCGAATCCTGGCCAGCGCCGGAGGGCGCAAGCCACCTAGAAAGTAGGCAGTTCCAGTCGCAAAGAGAAAGACTATTCAGATAAGTAACACATTCATGTTAGAAGCGATGAATCATGTTTGCAGAGGGGAATAGGGTACTGTTTGTGTTTTTGGTTGACTACAGATTGTAGACGTACGGAACGTTGTATACCACATCTTGGACTGCGATTTTTCTTCCTTAGCCCAACGATCACGCTCTTCTCGTTCGCGCGCCAAACGCTGTCCAATACTGCCCATCATTTGGCCAGTAAAGGTGCGTCCCAATCTTTCCTCATTTGAGGGTGGTTTATTATCCAGTAGCGCCGTCGAAGTTCGCAGCATGCGCTTCTGGGCAACCATCCGAGTCATAGGCAAAGTCGTGAACCACTGGCCTGCCTGGCATTGGGCGCGCCAAAGGGCTTCTTGCGCCGGTCGAGAGCGATTATGGCGCATCATTTTGTAAGTTGTGCGTCAATCTGCGCTGTAAGTTCCGTTGAAAGACCTGATCAAATTGCTGAGATATATTTATTTATAAACCTGTGATAGTTGTTTTCTCTGGCGGGGCAATGCGTAAGGGTAGTGTTCTAACCCTAACGATGTGTAAAATATCATATAACCAGATTCCATGCTATTTCTTACGGATTACAATCATGCCATAATGAGATGAGATGGAGTAAAAGATAATACATATTTGTCCCATAAACATGTGGCCTTTCTTAACTAACACGACAAACAAACGAGACATACAGCTTGACGTCTCATGGTGAAATATTATTGGAGCATCGTTTTAGACAATGAATCCCACCAATACAAGTGCTCACAATTTTGACTGCAAATTAGAAGAGACTTGGTGGGGCACTACTTAAACATGAACAACATATAGCTTTCAACAATAACCTGCTCTTTACGACCATGATACTCAAGCTCGAGAACATACTTTTAACTGTTAGGGTTAAACGTAGGCCATATTTGTTTCCATGGTTTTAGTCTAGTATCAGACTTCGGCCGAAATAATCACCGAAGCGAGTATACAGTATTAACAATCTCTTTATTTTGTTGTCTTTTTTTACATCGTTAGCTTGCGCTGCTTCTAGCTATACCAAAATATCAAAAGGGGCTTGCGATCTTGCCCTTGCAGATACTGAAAGTCCTTGATTTCTTGAAGCCTGAGGTTGGATTTTTTTCCAATTTCTAGGGGGTAATTAAATCCCAAGAGCTTTATTGGCTAGATACACAAGACCCACAATAAATTTTATTCTGCCACCTCAATCAACCAAGCTGTCTTACCGCCTAACCAGAGTAGTATAAATACCTGGCCACGGCGCCTTCATTTGCTCAGTTTCTCTCTCTTTCTTCTTCATACTTACCTTGCTTGGGTTCCGGGAGATCAAGAATTCTTGGAACCATGTTCGGGAGCCTGCATTGCACAGCGTGGAGTTTCCGAGCGTCGATTGCCCTTCGTGGGCCATCGCGAGTGTAATTTTTGATTTCAAACCCCATTTACATTTTTTTTTCGTTGTGTGCAAAGCCTTGCGCTTGGTCATAAGGAAGAATTAGTTAAAAATGAGGCTATGTGATATTGTTTGATTGTATTATATCAAGGGAAGTCTCCAAGTTTTCGTTTGTGAGATGACTTTCCGGTATGTCTAAATAGTACTATGTGTCCACATCATGCCTTGAAGATAAAGAACATGAATTTTCCAAAAAAGAAACTCAAAGAGCTCACGAGGCCTAACCAGGATTCGAACCTGGGCTTACGGAATCAGAATCCGACGTCCTAACCAACTAGACTATTAAGCCATGTGTTTCGCCGCAAAAGTTGTTGTCGTCGTCATACAAAAAATTTCTTCCAAAATTAGGGTTAGGGTATTAATTATTGGGTTGTCGTTAATTCATGAAGACTAAGTAAAGCGACTAGATATACTAAAACAGCAAACTACAAAATGAAAACTCTCAGCCATGCTTTGTTTTGGGGGTTTTTATTATATTCTCAATCACTGAGGAACCATAAGTTCAGTGTAAATGGCCTTCTCGAGGTCAACATAGATTCTCTTGAGAACGTAATCTTGGTAGGGCGAGACGTTGCAGGTCAAGACGGTGGCGATACCAGTAGTAGGATCGATCCACTAAAGAGACGAATGTGTTAGTACATGCTTTTAAACCGGTTATTTAATAGCAAATAGATGTTGGAGAGACTTACCCAGCGTGGGTTCACGATGCCGGACCACATCAACGTGCCCTTCTTCTTGCCAAAAGGCACATCCTTCTCAGTCAGCATGCCGCCGAATCCAAAGGTGATGGGCCAAGGTGCCGCAGGCATCTCAGGCTCGCGCTCGAAGATGCTGTGGTTGAACGAGTGCTTGACCTGGGGATCGTGAAGCTGATCGGAGAACATCATGTTGAAGATCTCCTCACTCACGACCTTCTTAGTCAGGATGCCTTGCAAAAAGCGCGCATAGTTTGTCGCGCTGACGTGTAGTCCGGCACCACCCGAGTTGATGTACGGGTTAGGACCGATGGGGCCAACTGGCTCTCTGGCCTTGAGTGTGCCGTCCTCACAACGCTCGGTGAATTGCACTATGGGGGTATCTTTGCAAGGGTAGAAGCAGTTGGTATCCGGAATGCCGAGAGGCGCAAAGATATTCTCTTGGATATAACTATTCAGTGTGACGGGCTTCTCAGGGTCGATAGGGTGCGTTCGAGCAGGATACCGGCCCAGTCCATGCCGTAGCCGTAGCGCCAGCCAGTACCTGGCTTGAGTAGTAGAGGCACCTTGAAACCGTCAATGGTCATATGGAAGCAGTTGATGGGGTGCTTGGTGACGGTCATCCATTGGATAAGCTCTGGGTAGAAGACATCATAGCCAGTTCCGTTGGTGTGTGTGAGTAGCTGGCGTAGCGTGATGGGATCGTTCTGCGGCTCGAAGACGGGTTCGCCTGAAGTCTCATCGAAGCCAGTGAGAATTGGCAGTTCTGCAAGCTCAGGAAGATCTTTCCGCACGTCCATGTCTAGCGAGAGGATCTTGCGGTCGATAAGTTGCATGACGGCGGTGGTAGCGACAACTTTAGTCATGCTGGCGATCCAGCATATGGAGTCGACTGTGTAGTCGGGTGCATCCAGGGCTAGACCAGTGCGGCCAGCACCTCCGGAGTACAAAGTTCCTGTCCAAGAGTCAGTAAGGCATCTTTTGCTTGATGGCGAGAGATTGTGTTATCTTACCGTTAGAATCGACTACGACTAGGGCCGCTCCGAGGAGCTTGTCCTTGGTGTCATTGCCAGAGGCGGTGTATTTCTTGAGTATAGCATCAAGTGTTGCCGCCATCGTGTAAAGATGATGTGGGTATAGAATAATTTTAGAAGAAGAGACAACAGCTATAGTGATAGAGCAGATATTCCAAAGACACAAGACAGTGTTTGAGGCAATATTATGATATGATGGTAGAGGGAGGAGCTAGAGTAGTAGAACCAGACTACCGATAGTATAGGAAATATGAGAAGAGGATAAGTAAAAATGAAGAATGATGAACTTGTATTGTTGGAGTTCAAGACCCTGAGGGGAATATGGACGGGCAGAGGAGGCTCTTTATACACATTGTTGAATGAGACATATGGAGTAGAGTCAGTAATAAATGTTGAGTTGTCCTTGAAAAGATCGTTTGCCACTAGAGAACTATATCCCACTCTTTGTGGTTATTGACTAGAGCTCCTTAAGCCGGAGCTGACTATCTAAGCGTCAGGAAGCTACCCCGACAGCGGGCCTGGCGGGCTACTTACCATGTTTGTACATCATAATTAACCGCTTTGGCGACGTCAGTAGCAGATGTAGGATGCATTGAGTTATTTTTTCGCTCAATATTTAGATATACATATCCACACGCCCCCTCTCCCCTCTTCTTTGAGGCTCAGTTACTCTTTCTATGTATGTGTTGTCTGTCGTTTCGAGTTCGTAGTTCGTATTAAGTTTGACCCTTGGTAGGTGATAGTGTCATGCCTTAAATAAAGACAACACTGGCAGTGTTTCTTGGGCTAGTATTAGTGACCTATTTAGTATGGAATTGCGAACCAGACTTAACAGGCCAAGAATACCGAGAAACAATGGCAAATATAGACTTGTAGTGGAAGGTGAATGTCAAGGGTGTGGACATTATGCGGCCATGCTCAAGCATATGGAGAAACGCCTGGCTGATAAGACCATAGACCGAGTCGTGATATGGACCGTATGTGTACAAGATACTTGCTAGGCAAAGCATCTCCAACTGCACAAACTAGTATAATTCTTACATTTGAGCTAATACAGGAGAAACGACTAACACTAACACTAACACTAGAAGAACAAATCAGGAAATGGCCACAATATTGGAGGAGGGGCATCCTTTTTTTTCATCGCTATAAGGCAAGGGGAAACAAAACAAGAGCAAAAAAGCGAGGACAAATTAGCGGATGTCCTATAAGTCTATCCGGCTGGTTGCATTGGACTATAAACTGTGGTCTCGTGAGTTCGCTACTAACTTACTCAAGTATCGAAGTGACAGAAGCTGCTTCATGTTTGCTTGATAGAGTACATAGCATAATACGACAACAGCCTGAACAGACCATTACCGTTCTTGGCAAAGAAAAGCGCCGTGCACCCATCACCACTATGTCCAGTAGACAGGTAACCTTATACCATACATATTACGATATTTTCGTAAGAGGATGGCCAATACTCTGATAGGCCAATGGATTTGCAGTGAAAACAAAGTAGAGAAAAAAGATATCCTTATTTTTAGATGGTTTGGTTTGAGCTGGAACCATAGGAAAGAGATCGGAGGGAAGGGGATTTCCGGCCAACCAAACAAGAAGAATCAAAAGAAGCAGAGAACATGAAGAGAAACAGAGTAGCGGTGTTTCGGTTTCTTCAGCCCTGCTTTTCTCTGTATTTTCATTTCATTTTATTTATATTTATATCGGTATCTTAGAAATAGCTCCTATGCAAGCCGCCGATGCATGTGTGTGTTAGAAGAGGATGGCTGAAATGCTACCAGACGGTGTTACCCCGCGTCCTTTCTGTGTGATTTTCATGATACTATGAGTATTGTGTGTTGCTAAGAGCATAAAGAGAAACCCGAGGCAAGTTCCTCTGAGTTTGGTGTTTTTTTTGGTGATATCGATTCGCCTTGATAATCCGAAGCACATTTTCTTTTGCCTGGTTTTTAGTACAACATACAGATATAGAGCTTGGCTGACTCTTTTGGGGTAGACGCTAAAATAGAAAATCAAGTCAGGTGCGGTTCTTTTCCAGGTTGGGCAGCACGAGGCGCCTTCGATAAGGTATTTTTTAGGAAGAAACCCTTGGGGGAGAACTCTGGGGCTGATACGGAACAACGGAGGTTTAGTGCCATTAAAGGTCCGAGTTGATATCGTATATCCGTGTAGTTTCCGGAATGCATTGTTTTGTTGTGTTATTTGTCCGCTTTCAATACTGCTTTCGCATCTTATGCTTGTGTTTTGTAAGTACCGAAGGAAAAGAAGACTTCGGGTTTCTTTTTTGAGCCAAAATCTGGGGAAGACGATATACCTGCATTGTTTCTTTGTAGAACTCTCTTTCTAAGTTGTTCATAACAGTATTCAAGCTGTGATGACGTCGTTTAAAATTATTTCCTGATCTGGCTTAGTGACGCCCTACTATTTTTTTTCTTCCCAAACATAACTCTTCTTCTTATTTTTAAACCTCTTTGATTGACTCGAAAAACAAATCTTGGAAGGAGGCAACGACTGGTCTTGGCATATAACCTAGTATTTTGCCTTTTGTTTTTGGGAGGCTAAAATAGATTTCACGGAGAAGAAGCAAGCCCTGGTTTCTTTATCACCTTGGCGCCTGTTCATGAATATGGAGAAGCTACGTATATCTGTAGTTGAAAAGGCTATCTTGATGTATCTGTAGGTATGCATGTATGTCTCGAGGAGAAGATATCGAGACAACATTGACGCTTGCAATAGCCTGCTCTTCTCGACTTGAGGGTTAAACTTTCTGCCTTAGACATGATGTATGACAGTATGGCTGATGTCCATAGGTTTCTTCGTCTTTCTTGACCTTTAGCTTGGTGCTGCATCGTCATCATGCAAGGTAGAGAGATAGGATACTAGGAAACACGATGCCTCGAGTTTGGTTGCTACCATTTCTTTTGTTCCATAGGCCTCTTGGCCCTTGTTGGCGCAGAGCCGCGCCGAACCCTGGTCTGGGGCTACTTTTTTCTTCCAGCATACATACATAATATAGTTGTATGCTTTTAGGTTTGACTGTTCTTACAAGAAGTCCTTGCCGAACTCCAAATTCTCGCTCAGAAATCATGTACTACTAATAAATTTACGCTTATAAGCTCCCATCTATATACACATAGATACACCCCCCTCATTCTTATGCTTTCTATTCGCGCTTTATTGAGTGCTTCGGACCGAAGAACGCAAAATCTCAATAGCTGTAGTTTAAGGGCTTGGCGGTCGGATGAACGGAAGTTTATGTCTTTTTTATTTTCAATTCTTGAAGACACATAAAATCTGAGGAAACGGCTCCAGAAGAAAGATGAAATATTCGTTTTATTTTTTATTCTAACCATAACTTACAATGCATATTTGATTAATTAGCCCGCCTTGAATGAACTTTGGTTAGTAAGTTCAAACAAGTACACCTGAAACTAAAAATGGGAATATGTCCAGATAACATGCCGTGTTGGTTGTACGTATATCATTTATCTCACTGCCTAGTTCCAAAGGAAGAGACAAGTTGTGACGTTCTCATGATACAATTTTCTATTGGGAGGCTTGGATGTTGGTTGTGTTCTGCGTTACAGTGCATTGCAACTCTATGATTCTAATAACCATGTAGTCTTCTCTTTAATTCAGACCTGTATATCTATCTGTACAGATAATTCTCTTGGGATAACATTGACGCAGATTATCCATATATTAGGCTATTCAATGCGTAATACACATAGTGATATGAGGCTCTGTGATCTATTTTAGCATTCATGTAAACCAATGTAAACGCCATGACGTAAGCATTGAAGCAGCACTAATATATTGATAATTGCAACTCCAACTGGACTGGAAATTACATACGTGTAGAGAAAACGCTTGTATACTACGTATTTTCAAGATAAAGTGCTTGTGGGGGTGCTATGGTAGAGAGCATTCACTTCAAAGGTTAGACATGTGACAGGGTGATACATCTATAATGATGGAAAAATTGATATAGTAATGATATTAGAAATTTCAACATCGATCTATCCCATCGAGAATGGCGAGCGGGCGGTAGTATGATGAAGGACGGCTAAAGTGATATCATAAAGCAGATGAAAACAAAAACAAAGGAAGACAATACTCTTGACGCAATAGAGTAGAAAGGGATATTAACCACACTAAACCACGGATTTCTCCTCACTAGCTGTCTTTTACTGCGCGCTATGCGCCGACGTGGTAGTATCAGTCCGCATTATAGACCGCCACGATTTAAAGCTGACCATCGTCATCGTGCGTGAAATAAGTCCTGGAGTCGAACGATGGGTGTCATCAGAGCTGCCCTGGGCATAAGCTCCGTGCTTGACTGGACGGTCCTCCAGTAGGTGCAGACGGCGCTTCACAAGCTTCCAGGCTTCGATGCCAGCGACAAAGAAGATAGTGAAACCAACCACGAGTCCCCATTCCCATGAGATACCCCGGTGCTTGAAAACATTAGTATTGAGGCCCGGGATATACACCACGGGGAATACCGACAGCATACCAATGACGACTGAGTAGAAGAGGAATTTGTTGGAATATAGATCCCGGAACACAGAGAAACGGCTGGTCTCATCGTCATTTAGGCAGAAGATAGAGCGTCGTAGATCCTTGAACTCCCAAGCTGAAAGTAGAATCAGCCATGTGAGTTCGGCAAAGACTGCTGCACGGGCGCGGAACACGGGTCGGCAGGATTCAGACCACTTTTTGTTGCAGTCTTGACCAAGATTGCCGTTGTGATAGCCGTACACGATGATCACGAATGTCAAGATAGTGGCCGTTCCCATGAGAATGCCATACACAATCATGTCGACTAGAATCTGGTTGGTAAAGACGCCACGACGCTTGTTATGCGGGGGCTTGCGCATGACATTATGGGCTGCGGACTCTCGTCCAAGACCAAAGGCTGGGAAAGATGACGTGACCATGTTGATCCATAGGATCTCTAGCGGAGAGACAGGAAAAACAGAGTAGCCGTGGGCGTCGCGGAACCCAAGACCGGCAACTAGTAGGATGACCTCACCAACATTGGAAGTTAGAAGATGTAAGACGAACTTTTGAATGTTGTCAAACATGCGACGACCCTCGCGAATGGCTGAGACGATTGAGTTGAACTTGTCGTCAGTGAGTACAATCTTTGACGCCGACTTGGCTACATCGGAACCAGAGCCCATGGCAATGCCGACATCGGCACGGGATAGAGATGGGGCATCATTGACACCGTCTCCAGTCATGGCCATAAAGGCGCCACGGCGGCGTAATGCCTCAATCATGCGTGTTTTGGTATCCGGAGCACAGCGAGCAATAACTAGAGGGAGCTCTTCCATGGCATCGATTTCTTCGTCTGTCATCTTGTCGAAGTCGGTAGCCTTGACAACGATGTCCTTTTTGATGCTCTCTGGGAGAACGCTAAGGTTACGCGGAATAATACCAACTTCTTTGGCGATAGCCTTGGCAGTCTCAGGGTGATCACCAGTCAACATGTGGACGCGGATGCCAGCGTGCGAGCACTCCGAGATCGACGATTTAGTTTCACGCCGAGGTGGGTCGTAGATACCTGCCAAACCAAGGAAAGTTAAGCCCTGCTCAACGTGGGTACGGAGGCTGTCTTCAGCTAGGTCATCATCGGCTTTCTGCTTATCGGTAAAGCGTCCATTCCAGGGCCGATAAGCGATACACAAGACACGCTGACCCTGCGAAGCAAGAGCTGACATTTGGTTCATGATATCCTCCTGATGGCATCAGTCATCTCAGTTTGGGAATCGCCGTGACCATATAGTGAGCATAGGTCAAGTACGCGTTCAACGGCACCCTTGGTGAAGACAAGAGAGTTTCCTGCAGCACCAAAAATCGTATCGTCTCCAGTGCCGGCTGGTGGGTCGTAGATCACAGACATTCGCTTGATGGAGCTGTCGAAGGGAAACTCAGCCACCTGTTTCCAGCCCTGACTTTGAAGCTTCTTGCGGCCATGGTCGAAACGCCAGGAAAACACCTGTAAGGCTACCTCAGTCGGCTCTCCGGTAGCCTGCCATTTTTCGGTATCAGAGTCCAAGCGAACATTGGCTAGATTACACAAACCCGAAGACAAAAGGAAAGCGCGTAGCGCTGGTGTGACCTCTGCTGGCTCTTCTGGAACTTCTGCGACTTTGTTGCTGTTGCCTGCGTTCAGTTTCTCGTCAGGAACATCAAATTTGAGAGCAAGTGCTGAGCGTTCCTCGTCGTAGTTCCGTTCCTTGGCTGGAGAAGGCGGTGCCACAGTAGCCATAGCTCCTTCAGAATGCGTGACTCGGCCCTTGGTTGGGTCACTGGGGCTTTGCGAGTCATGAACAGTGTACGTGTGATTACCCGGAAGCCATGCCTTACGAACGATCATGGCACCCTGTGTTAGTGTACCCGTCTTGTCGGAACAGATGTTGGTCACTCCACCAAGAGCTTCGAGAGCAGAAAGATCTCGAACAACGACGTTGGCCTTATTCATGACAGAAACGGCTACCACCATGGTGATGGTTAGAACAGCGACTAGCGACTCTGGAATAATAGCAATGCCTAGAGAAGTGGCATAGATTACGACTTCGTTGGGCACATGGAACTCGTTGACGCCAAACACAACAATAGCCAATAGAAGAGCACAGCCAAATAGAACGTATGCCAAGCCTGCTAGCTTGATTTGCAGAGGTGTACCTTCGGTGAGGCCAAGGAACTTGCCGATTTTATCGTAGACTGTCAACGCCACGCCTTGGGCTGCCTGTTTCTTGCCATATTTTCTATAGTTCATGGAACGACCTGGCTTGCGGTTCTTCTTGGTGCTACTAGCAGCAATCTTGCCGACTTCCGTGCTCATCCCTGTGGCAATGACGATGCCAGCGCCGCGGCCCTTTTTGACAACTGTGGTGGCATAGGCAATATTGATACGGTCACCGATGCCAACCTCTCCTTCTTCAGCAGCCAACGTCTCAGTGCCGGGGATGATGATGTTATTTTCTGTAATTTTCTCAACAGGTAGAGCCTCGCCAGTCAAAGACTGCTCATCACAGGAGAGATTCATGGCCTCAAAAAGGCGCATATCAGCAGGAACGGTGTCACCCATCTTGAGATAGATGATGTCTCCGGGGACGACTTGAGCGCTAATAAAGGGTTAGTTACTGTCTGGTCTTTCAAGGGTTTGAATGACATCAACTTACTTGGGAATAACAGAGGACACGCCGTCTCGGAGAACAGTCGCAGATGGAGAGGAGAGAGCTCGAAGAGCGTCCATCTTTTTTTCAGCTTTGTACTCCTGCCAAAAGCCAATGGCGACATTAAGAATGATAACAGCAGTAACAACACCACCTTCGATCCAATCCTTGAACGCGTAACTGAGAACCATGACAAAGAACAAAACCTATGATGATAAATTAGTATATATTTTGGCGTAGCTGATAAACGACTGGGGATGGCTTACTAAAATCATGGCATTGAGCAACTGCTTGCTTAGAATCTTATACCAAGATACGCTATCGCCCACATCGAGTTCGTTGGGAGGATGGTAGCTTTGCAGCTCAGAAACTTGGAAGCTGGTCAAGCCAGACTCTGGATTCGTTGAAAAGGCCTTTGCCGTGTCTTCTACATTGAGGAGGAAGGGGTGCTTGAAGCCCCCCGTGGTCTCGGACATTGTGGCGGTTTGGTATTGGTAGTGATAATATATAGGTATATTCAGGTGCGTATTCGTTATTTATGTGTAACGGAGGAGGGGCCGGCTAGATATGACACTAATCGCAGGTGGAAGATCATGAGAGTGTCGTGTTGTTAGGATATTATAGAGACCGGAGCGGAAGTAAGGAGTATTGAACTGATACGATATATTCTAGGGAGTAGACAGCCGAAGCCGTCCGAAAGTATATAGATGATTAAAGTAAAGCAGTATGCTAATGTTTGAAATCGACAGTCAAGAAACAGTCGATGACAGCCCGAGATCAGAAGAATAGAGGCAGGTTTGAAAGAACAAAAATCACAACATTGAAGAACCGGAGATGGAGGACACGTGAGCCTTTTATAGAAGGCAAACACAATTACCCGATACGTTGAGCAGCTGCATCTGCACGAGGCAGGCCCCGAGCCCGCGATGCAGAGGCAACTGCGTTGTTAAGCGGCGGCCATTGTGGTGCTTGCCACGATGTAAGTGGCCGAAAAGGACACAAAGACCCCACTCTTTTAACGTGCTAGTGTACTTGGCGCTGATAGCGTCTGCATGGAGAAAAGCACTCCGGGACCCAGATACTTGACTTGTTAAGCTGCAAGGGCATCTGTATCTCATCATCCGGAGGCTGCTCTGCTCCGGTCAGCATTTTTAACGGTTCCTGTCTTTGCTAACCGGCGGCTCTACGATTGACTTGATGATTGGCGCTTCTTATGACAGCCTAGAGAACACTCAAGTGGTGATCACTGTCGATGCCACGAGCTCACTTGTAAGTCTACGCAACTCCCCGGCGGACTGGCTGATTTCCGCTCCAAATGCCAAGTCTAGCACGGCTTGGCGGGGCCTTGGCGCCGATGCTTGGCTCTCGTCGGCCTTAGCATATCATCGGTGAGCTCACCACAACCACAACCACAACTAACATTCCACTGCGGCAAAAAAATAGGTGCCAAGACTGGCAACATGAAAGCAGTAAAAACGATAAGAAGAAGGCGTCTTGTGCCAGACCTGGATATCTTGGCACGCATACAACGTCGGTTACAATCGAGAACACGCGAGAAAAAGGCTTGCTGTGGCTAACTGGCATTACATACTATTGGCTACTATTGAGGCCCGGCATCGACTTGGCTCTTTTTGTTCACTTGGCTGGCGAGTTTTTTTTCCAACGTAAGATTCCAACGTAAGATGAATAAAGATAGCCAGTCTTGGCTCAGTAGTTTCAGTTTGTCTGGCAACACGACGTTTTCTATAGCTCAACAGCTCGGCGTGGCAAATTCATGTTTGCATACTCCACTCCGTACCGTGTCTGTCTTAGATAGCACCGGAGCCCGTGCATTTATCTCATTTCTTTGTTGGAAACGTCTACAGATTACAGATATTTAAATGCCAAGCTACACGTGACTCGACATGTGATACACTCCAAACCCTGATAATAGTGGATCCTACTCGGCTGGACTGTTGTACTACATTTGAGCGTATTATGTCATAAGTTATGCAAGTCTGGAGTTCATAAAAAGTATAAAATTCTTGCCACCATAGATCCTTAGCTTGCCTGCTTTTGAGTGAGGCTGCTTTTGTAATTCCGCTGCCTGTTCTTGACCCAATGCTCTAAGCCTCCTCCATGCTATTGGTAAAATCGCTGCCTGAGCCGGGCGAAGTCTCCCTGAATTTTAGGTTGTAGAAAGTCGCCGATGTGTCTGTCTCTGTTGCACTTGTTGTTTGTGTAGGAATGGATACATACTGCTGTCAGATTTCAGGGCAGATTATTGCTAGAAGCAGTATCAGCACTCGTCATCTTGTATACAGAGGAATTAACCGGATACCATGAAGTTGCAGTCTGACATATAAACCAGGCTTTGACACTGGTAACCCGCTACAATATAAACTACATAATCTGATCATACCCATTATCGCCACCATAAAGAATTTCCAGAGGCACACTCATAATTCCACACATACAACCCCACAGACATATCATCATTGCTATAGATATCCATTGAGCGCCTATTCAAAATGCCAGAGAAGAATCGCCTTGCCGCTAAGCGGGAGAAGGAAGCCGTCTACATGGCTGCCCATGCCGACGCCCAGACGGCCTTGCAGGCCGATGCTCCTCCGCCATACACGGAACAACCGCCGCCGTCCTTTTCTGAGGCTATCCCACGCAGCATAATCCCATATAATAATATCAACTCACCGGCCGACTACGGGGAGTCCCTACGTTCGTCACAGTCTTCAAAATCACGCCATGATCTCTTCCCAGCAACCTTTAGTGTTTATGAGTCTCTCTTCAGTCGCACGCGCATAATCGGAGAACATAAAAAGACGCCCATAATGGCTCTACGAGAACATTCACGCATCGTTTCAAATTCCGAATTCCAGCTGACACTGCACGAAGGCCCCAACGACAGTGGCATGATGCTTGCTGGCCTACAACACAAGCTTTTCAAGAAGGACTTTTCCATAGCGCTACCCGCTATTGACTCGCAGATGCCCAGTGGTGTGCTCGGTGCAACTGAGCATGTCAGACGTGCTGCTATCAATATCATGACTAAGAGACTCGAGTTCGCTATCGAAGTCGGTCGTGTGCGCGAGACGTTCCAATGGCGACCGCGCCAAGATGCCGAATACGTCATGGGAAACAACCGTCATTTTGTGCTGCTACGACGTTCCTCGCATATACCTGATGGCTCGCCACCAGATTGGGTAGCTATGCCGGGTGACCCTCAATACGAGAACATGGAGGTCGTTGCTGCGTGGGACACGGAGATGATGCGCATGACTAAGCTCACGACGTTCAAGTTCCTTGGCACTGGACAGTCGGGCGTTCTAGGTCGACGCTGGGAGATCATGGCTGTTATGAGTGGCCTGCATATCTGTATCTCAGAAATGGAGAAGGCAGCAGCAACAAACAGCGCCCGTATATCAGCAAAGACAGCGGGTGATAAGATATCAAGGCGAATCGAAGATCGGATAGATAAGCGAATGGACAATCGAATGGACAATCGAATGGACAATCAAATGGATAGCGTAAAAGCGGACAACCGGATACTTTTTGATGTACAGATATCAGGATATGTTTGAGTTATAATGAGTTATGTATTATGATAATTGAAGATATCGTGGCTAATGACGTAGTAGATTTCTTACTAGTCAGCCACCTTGTTTACAAGCTGAACTTAGTCGATGAGATCCTTGGAAGGCTTACTGCCAACAGCAAAAAAGACATGTTTAGCTAGTCCACCCGTGATTTCAATGACATCTGGTGATACCTCGAAACTGTCATGATACTTGAAGAACTGTACGGAATCCTTCTCCGCCCCGGCATCTCCTAAGATATTGCGCATCTCATCCTCTGAGAATCCGTGCTGAGAAACTGTATGTTGTGAGCCCTTGTTGCTCGGCAGACTAAAGCCATACTCACGCACGAAATCTACCACAACAATCTTTCCACCGGCCTTGGTATGCTCAAGCAGTTTTCTAACTAGGGCTGTTGGATCGGCCACGTGGTGCAGGGCCATAGAGACGACAGCTACATCTACGCTACCCAATGCCGCTATTTTTCCCATGTCATCGGGATTGGTAGATAGTAGATCGGCGACCATGGCGGATGCGACCTCAGAGAGACCCAGACGGGCCATTTCTGCGTTGAAGTTAGCGGCCATGGTTGCCGAAATATCCACGCCTTGGGAAGAAATTATCCGGTCGGCGAAAGACCGAGTCACCAGACCGTTTCCGCAGGCATAGTCGAGTAGAGAGAAGCGAGAAGGGAGACCCAGAGGAATATTTTGCAGGCCGTTGGTGACTTCGGCGCTTAGTGCCTTGATCATTGGGTTCTCGAAGATCGTAGCACCGACCTGACTACAAGAAGAAAAGTTAGGGTCTGAAAATGTATATATCGGGGCCATAGACTTACTTCCAATGGTCTTTATTGACCGACGAAAGGCTATCTCCTGTGATGATGATGATGACGAACAGATTCCATTTTCGCTGTGTTGAAAGTATGTAATTAAGATGATGAAAAAAAAAAAACAAAAACTTTCAGATTCAGATCGAGTTCATTCTGCTGCTATATATACTAATCGGTGATGCATACAAAGCCCGTGGCTTCGGCGACCTGGATAATGGTCCGGTAATATCGGACTGGAGCTTCTGATGCATATCTAACTGTTGTAGTTGATTGGAGATTATTTGAGCAAGTTATGACCATGAGCAAGTATCAGGTATCGACTATCTCACTCGCTAGCCCGTCAAAATCTAACGTTAAACCCTGAAATGGGGAAATGCTGACAGACACCTTGATGTCCTCGGCCAGTTCTGCGATTAGATAGTGATAGCATGTGATTTCGCGTTACAATATCGTAGACAAAATCTCGCCACCTTCTTCTTTCGTGTTCAATTCCAATTCTTGTATTTGCCCAAAATCTCCATGGCAAGTATCACATCCAAGTCAGCAATTATAAGTACCATCAGGGTACTGTTTCTGCACAAATTGCACCGGATGTGCCTTGTAATACAAGCAATTCTGCGCATTATCATGTGGCATTAGCTAAGCACTACATTGATCAGAGTTCCAACAATATTTTGCACTAATGAAGATTGTGAATCATGACACATAGCCCGGAAACGTGCGGGTCAAGGTTCTCGGGAGATACTGGAGCGTATTCCCCGGGCAGGAATTTCAGTCACAATTTCATTGTTCAGATGTAACTTTTGTTGCTATATCTAGCCAATAGATAGACAGTATCCGATTAGTCGATGCTATACGTGATATCGAGGGTAAATAATGAGGAATTAGCATCGAGGTTAGGCGTTTAAAGGCTTTCCCGGGCAAAGCCAGGGGACTCCAAGAGCTGTCTCAGAGAATGTTTCTAATGGGACAGATAATTGACTTCGGTCAAACCATGTAATTCAAGAATAAGTAGGTTCAACCTCATTTCTAGACTTTACAGTCCGTCCAATTATAACACTCTACTCCATATGGACAAATGATGTCTGTTTGCTGACAGCAGCAACATCCGTCTTTTTCTTTGGAACATTTGTGCCAAAATAAACATCACTCACATGAGAGAAAGAAATTCATCCCACTCTGGAAAAAATTCCAAGCAGATCGCATATACGATAGCTTATTCGGTCAAGATATTGAGCACCGTAGACTTCTAGATGCATGTTCAAACGAGAGCCGAAGTGAGTATTACATTGTGCTATTGTGATGTTCGTTCCGTGTATATAGATGTGGCGCACAAGAAAGTAGTACAAATGGTTCATGTAACCCTAAATAAACAAACCCTCGATATGATATGCATATCTCTCATTAGTTTCAAAAAGAACAATCATACCCTCATTTATTACAAGTAATTCTAATCCTGTAATAAGAAGAGCATTGCTGTAGCACTTTAGAGAACGTAACGCAACCACTAATAGTAGTTTAAATAACTTAGAAAGACCTGTGGGGAACTTCGTTGACATATCGTGATTACAAGGGTCTGATGACAACATGTGGCTCTGATCATCGCCAAAATTCCCAAAATGCAGTCGAAGGAACAGCCCTGAAGCTAGATTATGTCTTGAAGTAGAGCCAAATTTCGAATCTGATAACCGAGCCTTTCTGTGGCGTGTGATCTAAAAGCGTAGCGGGATGTGGTGTTTTATGGCGAGTGCCAGTAGCTATAAGGCCGTCCCCAAAGTTAACGTGACCCATCCGGGGAAACCGTTGACATTTAGCCTATATCGCATGGGCTCACCATACATGACAATGCCGTTCTTGTTAGTGGGGGGAGGGAGAGGCGAGTCCGGATATTTGTGATGAGCTAACAGACTGTTGACTAATAGAAACAGCAGTGTTATATACAAGTATGTTGTTCTAACTTCAGTTCTCAGTATATGTAGTATTTCTACATAGAACTATGACTTATAAACGAATGTCATGTGTAAAGATGTCGAGAAAAGTCTGAGAAATATTATTAGAGAGGAAAATCAAATTACACCGGCTTGAGAATTTAAACATGTACGGAGGTTTAGCAACGCACATACAGCCCTTACATGAACTACATTCTAGAAGAAACAACCCTATGGCATAACCCTATAAACCCATATATAAGCCTACACTAGCTCTAGCTTTGTTTTCTCTAGCCTTCACGAATACAGCCTCATTTGGAATCTAAGGCCGTG
This sequence comes from Davidsoniella neocaledoniae, assembly GCA_009806295.1. Lineage (NCBI taxonomy): Eukaryota > Fungi > Ascomycota > Sordariomycetes > Microascales > Ceratocystidaceae > Davidsoniella > Davidsoniella neocaledoniae. The sequence goes on from RHDR01000232.1 coordinate 35,328, forward strand.
TTGTGCAATCGCAGCGCTGCAATTGTGAGATCAACAAGATTTTCTATTCTGGCTTCTCTTATTATATATATGTATGTGCCAAGGCGTCACCCACGCGATTTTGAGCCCTGCCAATCACCGGAACAGCGCTTATTCCGCCATTGTTCGGAGAGAGGTTGTCAAAATATCGTGTCAGAAAGCCATGGCAACAGTGGTGTCGGGCCAGCTAAGCGATGAATACCTTTATAATTCGCTGCATCGCCTCCCCAATTGAACATGTTTGTATACCCATAAATAAGGGTTTGAGCACATACAACCATACTTAGCCAGGCCAAGAATCGTCATTGAATAACACGATGGCGTCAGAAGCGCCAATGTCTTGGCTTTTTCTCTGGTACTGCTATAGGGCTCCTTTCTGTAGAATTTATTATAGGCTTTGGGATGGCGTGTTCTCGTTGGCTCTGGGTTTCCCGTCTCTTGGCAATGTCCCCACGAACTAGGATCTTCCTGTTTCCTCCTTGTGTTAACTTGTTGTCTACTTGTGGGTTAAAGCTATTAAGTTAAGTCTACAAGCAGTTACGCAGACCGAGCTTATGGCAAATATGCTAACTTGCTATGCTTGTGTCCTGGACCAAGTATCACCATCAAGTCGGAGCTTCTAGACTCCCTCAGGATGGTCCATGACTAAGATGACTCCCGATTTAGGACAGCGGCTCACGATATCTTCTGAGCAGGTTTAATATCGTCTTGCCATTAAGATGTTGCAAAACTTCGAGTATAAAGAGGCTGCCAGCGGCCCTTGAATAAGAGGAGAGGATATGGATTCATCCAACCACAATCCAAGACTTGGCTGCCAAGCAATCGTTTTCTCTCTCAACGCTTGGCGTTTTCCAGCTTGTCATCACGCCTTTTCTTCCTGTTCTGCAGTTACGTTTACCCTTATTGTTGTTTTACTGGTTGCTAATTCTCCGGACTCTAAAGACCCGAACGGGAGAAAGAGAGAAAGACCGATCCGAGAAGCGCCAAAGATACATATATAGACGTATCTCTTCATATTTCGGATCGTTCTTCAGGTTTTTCGTGGCCATTCAACTGCCGTACTACAAACATCACATTAGAGCTTGCAGTCTGATATCACCATCATCGCCATTATGCCTTCTTCCAACAAGGCTGTCCGTGCAGCCGCTAAAGCTGTCGGTATCGACTTGGACTATCGCGCTAACATTGAGCCAGTTGAGACACTGAAGCAAACGGCGCATGGAATTCCCAATGTCGAGCCGTATATCGAGGAGGACCCATCTGCCTCGGTTTGGCTCCAAGATCTTGTCCCAACGGGTGACGGCGTGGCCAACTATGTGCGCAGTTTGTTCCCGTTCTGGACGTGGATCTTCCACTACAACGCTACATGGTTACTGGGCGATATCATTGCTGGTAAGTTAAGTCCTCGAAAGCGAGTGATCTTAATCTAGTTTTACTAACTATTTCCAGGTGTCACGGTCGGCTTCGTTGTCATTCCCCAGGGCATGGCTTACGCCCTTCTGGCCCAACTTGGCCCTGAATATGGTCTATACACATCCTTTGTTGGCTTTATTCTGTACTGGGCTTTCGCTACTTCTAAAGATATCACCATCGGCACAGTGGCTGTCATGTCAACTCTGGTTGGCCAGATCGTGGTCCGTGTTACCGAAGAGCATCCGGAACTATTGGCTGCCGATATTGCACGTGCATTAGCCGTGATCTCAGGCGCTGTGCTGCTGTTCCTAGGACTTACCCGGCTCGGCTGGATTGTCGAGTTCATTCCGCTGGTAGCCATTACGTCTTTCATGACAGGTGCGGCGTTCAGTATCGCAGTGGGACAGGTGCCGAAGCTACTGGGTCTTTCGGGCGTCAACACGCGCGACTCGACATACGAGATCGTCATCAACATCTTCCGTAAGCTGGGTACCGCTAAGGGTCTAGACGCAGCCATGGGGCTATCGGCGCTATTTCTGCTGTATGGCCTACGTTGGCTCTGCAACTACATGACAGCGCGCCAGCCTCAGCGCAAGAAGCTCTGGTTCTTCCTGTCGACTCTGCGCATGGCCTTCGTGATTCTACTGTACATTCTGATCAGCTGGCTAGCAAACCGTGGCATCTCATCGTCGAAGAAGGCCAAGTTTAGTATTCTAGGCACTGTTCCCAGTGGCTTTCAGCATGCTGGCGTTCCGCGCATAGACACGGAACTATTGTCGGTTCTAGCACCAGATATCCCGGCTACGATCATTGTGCTGATTATTGAGCACATTGCCATCTCCAAATCATTTGGCCGCATCAACAACTATGTCATCAACCCGTCTCAGGAACTAGTGGCTGTTGGCTTTACGAACCTGATTGGCCCGTTCCTCGGCGCGTACCCAGCCACTGGATCGTTCTCTCGCACAGCCATCAAGTCCAAGGCCGGTGTGCGCACACCCCTAGCCGGTATCTTCACCGCCGTGATTGTACTTCTAGCGTTGTATGCCCTCACGTCTGTGTTCTACTACATTCCCATGGCGTCACTATCTGGCTTAATCATTCACGCTGTCGGTGACTTGATCACGCCGCCCAACGTCGTCTACCAGTTCTGGGAGGTGTCACCGTTCGAGGTCGTCATCTTCTTTGCTGGTGTTCTACTGACCGTGTTCACTAACATCGAGAACGGCATCTACCTAACTATGTGCGCGTCGGCTGCCCTGCTTTTGGTGCGTCTGTCTCGTTCCAAGGGTTGTCTTCTCGGCTCGGTCAAGGTGCATGAGGCTCTCAAGGACGGTCAGGTGCTTTATGATGCGCAAGGTAAGGCAGTAGTCGTTGCTACGCGCCAGGCTTTCATTGCTCTGAACGGCGAAGATGGCTACAACCCACGCATCAATGTGACGCAGCCCCACCCAGGTGTCTTCATCTACCGCTTCCAGGATGGCTTCAACTACGCCAACTCGGCCCAGCACATGGACAACTTAGTGGACATTATATTCCGTGAAACGCGCCGCACAAAGCTCGACCATTATGAGAAGCTAGGAGTGAGTTCTCAATCTTTCAAATGCTTTGCTTGATACATACTAACCGTAATTAATAGGACCGTCCTTGGAATGACCCTGGCCCGCGCCGTGGCGCCGTGCTCAACGTCGACGATCGCCGCCCGATTCTACGTGCCATCATTCTCGACTTCTCGGCTGTCAACAACCTGGACGTGACGTCTATCCAAGCCCTTATCGACGTCCGCAACCAGCTCGACCGCTATGCTACTCCTGGGTTCGTCGAGTGGCACTTTGCCAGCGTGAGCAACCGCTGGGCACGCCGTGCCCTGGCCACCGTTGGCTCCGGCTACCCATCGCTCCAGACGCCTGAGTCGATCGGCCGCTGGCGCCCCATCTTCAGTGTAGCGTCGAGTGAGGACGCCGCAACAGACGCCGACCTGAACCTGCCGTCTGCAAACAAGACTATCGACGAAGAGGCCATCGCGGAGCATCCCAGCTTAGATAAGAAGTCAAGTGCTTCTAGTGGTAAATCAACAACTGTAGGCGGTGCTAACCGGCCATTCTTCCATATCGATCTGGCCGCCGCCGTCGAGGCAGCCGTGCTTGATTTGTCTGGTCGTGTGGCTGATGTGGCGTCGGAGAAAGGCGAAGATGTACAAATCGTTACCACTGCAGTAAGCCAGTAAGAAGGCAGAAGGCGGAAAGAATAGACATGTGGATGTGTGGCTAAACAAAAACACAAGGCCAACCGCATATACAAAAAATTGTAGTTCATAATAATAATTGTTGCTGTCCCATCATCATCACGAACTGAAAACCCTCTTTGTAGCAAAAATGCTCTCACTATCCCTGCAATCCCAATATATTGTAGTGCCTTCCGTTGATTAATCTGCCTTACTTGTCTCGCCGCCGTTTCACGCCAAAGCTTTCTGAATCGCTAGAACCGAAGAACGGGCAGAGATGTAGAACAGCTTATACAGCTTGGTGACTACATAAACATGCGCTTCAAATATAGAATCGGTGTGTGTACAAATATAGGCGTACTTTCAGGGCCTGAAACACTATAGTCGTAGACAAGTCAGTGCTTGGGTGGACTAGGGTTCCTCAGTTGCCGCCTTTTAAACGATCTACACCTTGACAGGCTGTCTAGAGCCCTTGATACCTTCTCAGATAACAATTCGGACCAGCGTCGTAGAATAAGGTAGCCTGCGCCACAAGCCAGAAAGGTAAACAAAAAAGTGAAAGATACGAGATTCCCCCTCGTGCGATAAAATATTGAATGCTTTCATTTTGTTGCCTATTTATTCAACAGAGAATTGTTCATAGCTTCCACTCTTTTCATCAGTACGAGAATAACTCAACCATCTTCGGCGTGTCCTGCGATTAATTAAAGCTACTCTTGGCTTAGATGCTTAAAGCCTCTACCAGCCTGATAAACTTAATAGCACGGCCTTCCAAATAAGGAAACCACGTCTTAGTCAGCCTACTATTTGGGTCCTCCGGCAGGCGACTCCAAAACACTTTAAAGGACGTCATTGTTACCAGCATCAACTATTTAGTTCTTGGTTTCTCTGTCTATCATCATCATCCGTGGTGGCATTACGATCTTAGCACTTCATTAGCTGCTATCACTCGCGCCTCGTTGTTTCTGTCGTTTCGCTTGTGATACTCGTTTTCAAAGCACTCGTCAATTAACGCGCCGAGTTTGCCCACCATGGTCAAGTTTGCCTGGGCCTTGATGGCGCTATCCAGCTTAAGTGCTGCGATGCTTGGCCCACGCCAGCATATGATGAAGTATCGTCACGAAGAGGTATGAGATATCTGGCCCTTGAAACCCAGAAAACCACTGCATTGTCTGGTATATATGCTAACTATCGTTCTAGATTGAGGCGAGCGCCAACAAGGAGCGCCATGATGCTCGCGCAGCCCATCCTAAGCCGGCGTATGAGGCGCACACCTTTGATATTCCACTGGACCACTTCCACAACGACTCGCGGTACGAGCCTCACACGGATGAAACATTTCCCAACCGCTACTGGTTCGACGACCGCTACTATAAGCCCGGCGGTCCGGTCTTCGTTCTGGCCAGCGGCGAGACCAGCGGTACCGATCGTCTGCCGTACCTTCAAAAGGGTATCTTGGCCATTCTGGCCCGCGCTACCAACGGCATGGGTGTCGTCTTTGAGCACCGCTACTACGGCCAATCTTTGTCCGTTCCTGATCTCAGCACCAACAACCTGCGCTTCTTGACTACTGACCAGGCCCTGGCTGACTTTGCCTACTTTGCTCGCAACGTGCGCTTCCCGGGTCACGAGGATATCGACTTTAGCCCGGAAAGCACTCCATGGATTGGTTATGGTGGCTCATATGCCGGTGCTTTCGTGGCCTTTGCGCGCCAGACTTACCCAGATATCTTCTGGGGTGCCATCTCATCGTCTGGTGTGACAGCTGCTGTCGTGGACTTTTGGGAGTACTATGAGGCTGCACGCCATTTCGCTCCTGGAGACTGTGCTCTCAAGACGCAAAAGGTCACTCATATCGTCGATTCTATCCTTCAGGGTGATGACGATGAGGCCAAAGAGGAGCTTCGTCTCGTTTGGGGCCTACAGGATCTCACCAACGATAGAGACTTTGCTTCTACCATAGCTTGGGGTATCCAAGGCCTGCAGAGCCGCAACTGGGATCCCGCAGAGTCGAAAGACGATTTCATTGGTTACTGCGGCAATCTCAGCGCCACTCGTCTCGTCGACCCAAGCCTTTCGGGTATGGAGCCGATCGTGTCCGATCTCGTGGAAGCCGGCGGCTACGACCACGAGGACGACGCAATGACTACTACAATGCTCAATTCCATCGCTTGGTTTAGAAACATGGTTTTGCCCAAGTGCCGCGGTGTATCGCAGAATGCCTGCTTTGGCCAACATGACATAAACTACTTCAAAAAAGATGACCTGTCTCAGACCTGGCGTCTTTGGGCGTACCAAGTATGCACTGAGTAAGTCATAACATCAGCTTCTATTTCTATCTACTCATCATTATATATACTAACCGTAATTCTCCTAGATGGGGCTACTTCCAAACCGGCTCTGGATTCCCAGAAGGCGAGCTACCTCTCGTCTCCCGCCTCATCGACCTAGAGGAGGAAATGCTGATCTGTCGCGAAGCCTTTAACATCATGACCAAGCCCGAAGTTGAGCGTATCAACAAGCGCGGTGGCTATGACTTTTCCTATACACGTGTTGCCCTAATCGATGGCGAGCACGATCCCTGGCGCGCTGCCACGCCGCACAAGATTGGTCTGCCAGATCGTATCTCGTCCTTTCTCGAGCCCTTCATGATGATCGCCGGCGCTGTGCACCATTGGGATGAGAACGGTCTCTTCCAAGACGAGACCATCCCTGGAGTTATGCCCCCGCAGGCTGTCGTTAAGGCACAGAATGATGAGGTGCGCTTTGTCGTTGCTTGGCTAGATCAGTGGCGCCAGTCAAAGATCAAACAGAAGCAACATTTCAAGTACTTGTCATGGCTGAGACCCTGGGCTCGCTTTGCTACTTGTGTCTTGATGGATCGTGATTGCACGCAGATTTAGTGTTGTCGCGTCGCTCACTAGACAATTCTGCATATAAATTTCATCTTCCTTATCACTCATTAAAGCAAAGCATGCGTTTATAACGCGCCGTTAAATCCGGACAGTTCTAATATACTATTTCATCATTCTATTCACATTTCCAGTATTAAGTTATGTATACGTGTGTGTTCTTATTCATTCATTCGTTATACTGAAATTAACAAGACTAATAAGTACATATGTATCAATGCATATTTGTGTATCAAAAGTGCGCATGTAACTACTAATATGTAGTTATGAAACCTAGAACAGAGACAAATAACATAGATACAAATCCTTTCCGTAGATATAAACCAAAACGAAGAAGCAAAAATAAAAGAATAAAAAGATAAGCCAGAAGATAGAAAACAAAAATTTTAAAATAAAAAATAAAAATAAAAATAAAAATAAAAATAAAAAAAAAGTAT
>RHDR01000233.1:0-42279 GCA_009806295.1 Davidsoniella neocaledoniae
TTTCTTGATTAATTTCCTTCATACTTGGAGGGTTTTTCGAGGGCCATTAGGGTCTCTCGACGTCTAACGATCCACTAGGGTCGGATCCACGTGATCAACATAAAGACGTAAAATGATAAATACGGAAACATAAGAGAGATGTGATAAAATCAGATATTCGGTTGAATGTATATAAGTAAATAAAAAATATACAACATAGTATTACTAGCTTGATTAATTTCCTTCATACCATATTTGCGTTGTTAATACTACATGTTATCATTGGGCTTTTTTTTCTTCATCATAAACTATAAAGTAAAGCCTTGACAAAAATCCCACTATCAAAAGAACTGGGTTGAACTCTACAAACAACACAACCAACAATGAGCATGGCAGCGCCAACTACCACTAAAATCATCGAGCAATCGGGAGTTCGCGTTGCCGTTGAAGGATGCGTGAGTTCTTAGTTTTCCAGTATGAATAAATTTTCAAGGTTGCTGACAACGTAATCAATGAGATTTAGGGTCATGGAACACTTAACGCTATCTATGATTCCATCAAGACCGCATGCCAGAAACGCTCATGGAATGGCATTGATTTGTTGATCATCGGCGGCGATTTCCAGGTAAGTTTCATATACAAACTGGATATATCCAGAGACTAACTTTTGTTAGGCTGTCCGGAACCCAAAGATCTCAATGCAATGTCTGTACCAAGCAAGTATCGTGAACTCGGTGATTTCCATGAGTACTACAGTGGTGCTCGTAAAGCACCATATCTCACAATATTCATTGCTGGTAACCACGAGGCTAGTAACCATCTCTGGGAACTCTTTTACGGAGGTTGGGCTGCGCCTAATATCTATTATATGGGTGCTGCCAATGTTCTTCGACTTGGTCCCATCAGAATTGCTGGACTAAGCGGTATCTGGAAGGGGCACGACTATCAAAAGACCCATTTCGAGAGACTACCATTCAACAGAGGTGATGTAAAATCGTTCTATCATGCTCGTGAGATCGACGTTAGAAGATTGCTGTTGATGCGCTCACAAGTTGATATTGGTCTGAGTCACGATTGGCCTCGTGGAGTTGAATGGAGCGGTGATGCTGCACAACTTTTCCGCAAGAAGCCCTTCTTTGAGCAAGAGTCCAAGGATGGAACACTTGGTAGTCCGGCAGCTAGCTATGTTCTTGATAGATTAAGACCTCCGTATTGGTTCTCAGCTCATCTCCATTGCAGATTTACAGCAATCAAAAAACACCAGCCAGTAACCGACGCCGGGGATCAGTCTACTGAAATACCAAAGGTTGATGCTTCGAGTCAACCTGTGGAACCTGCGGTACCCGCTGCTCCTGTTGCAAACACTGATGAAATTGATCTTGACATGGACGAAGAAGATGCTATTGCGCCAAATGATGCCGCCCCTGTTACAGCACCAACAAGTGTTGTACCCGAAGAAGTTCGAGCTCAACTACCTGCATCTTTTGCAGCCCCAGCTACTACCAACACAGCTTCTCATCAGCGGAAGGTACCGGGCCAACCTGTGCCATCAACAATCCCAAATACAGAGACACGATTCTTAGCACTTGACAAATGCCTACCCGGCCGCCACTTCTTGCAACTCAACGATATAATACCTTATGACCACCAACAACTGGCCAAGTATGCCCCGCGATCTGATGGAACTACCACATCTCGATTCAAGCTCCAGTATGATCCCGAGTGGCTTGCTATCAACCGAGTGTTGGCCCAAAGCATCCTGATTGGTGACCCCAATGCTCAGAACCCACCTGATCTTGGCGAAGATGTGTACATTCCAATGATCGAAGCTGAAAAGAAATGGGTACAGGAAAACATCGTCAAAAAAGGAAAGCTAGATGTTCCGGAAAACTTTGAGCTTACTGCGCCAATTCATAACGCTAGCGAACCCGAAGTTACTGAGGAAATGCCTATTGAATATACCAATCCTCAGACCATGGCATTCTGCGAGCTTTTGGGTATTCCGAACAAATGGAATGCCTCAGAAGAAGAGAGGGAGGCAAGACAGCGTGCAGGCCCCCGTGAATCCTCGTTCCGCGGGGGAAACGGTGGCAGAGGGGGAAGAGGCCATCGCTATAGTAGCAACTCTAGAGGTCGTGGAGGTGGCCGTGGCGGTCGTGGAGGACGTGGCAGACGGTAGAATAAATGTTCATGCATGCACCGGAGATCAATCAAAGCTTCTGGTAAACGTTTATAGGAGGTTTGTGCATAGTATCAAAATTCAAAAAAAGTCATTTACATCCCTGGGTATATGGATAATTCTAACGCTAAATGAGAGAGAAATAAAAGAGTGAAAGCGACATTGCAGAAGCTCGGACGAAAACAAATGGAAACAAAATCACGGAGTGAATGTAACTTTGTGGGCTAGCTTCTTTTAAGTAAGTTGGTTGGCCGCTATAGTACGCGTTAGTATAAAATGTTGGACATCTAGGTAACCTTTAGCTGGAATAGTACTGACCGTCAAGACCAAGATAGTCAGCAGCAACTAAAAGTTCAAGACATAGTTCAACAGGAATATCCATGTTAGGTACGATGCTATCATCGTGGTTACGCCAACGCTCCCAGTAAAGGAAGTATTTTACGACAAGTTCTAGAACTACACCACTGAGATTGATAAGTTAGTAGAGTGTTATACGAACTTTGATATTCTCGGTATATGGTTATGTAGGCCTATATTTAGTAGTAATAAATAGTACTGGCCAGGGGTAATTTCAGATCAAGTGTAGTTTGTGACCGGTTCACTCAGACTCGCCATGCGGCTGTCTGTCTAAAGTAGTTGGCCACGGGGATTAAAAAGAGCTAAATCATCACGAAGGGGTTAAATTGGAGGACGGGATCAAAGTCTTACCTGATTTCCGGGAAATGGCAGATGCCGGTCTGGGCTTCTTGGAACGTTGTGCGTTCAAGCATGCCGTTAATGACTGGGCTTAAGAGCGCTAGACGTCGTTGTATCACGAATTCGAAGCCATCGCCCGATATAAGAGTGATGTATTCCGACTTGGCCGGATCTGATTCAGCCATAGTGAAATGTTCCCCAAAGTATATTGTGAGAACGATAAACACTGTAGGATGGATGGTAATTCTAAACAACTTCAAGAGATTTTATATACACATTAAGAACAATATATAATCAAATATAAGGGCGGCAATAGGCAGCAGTGGCCGCCAGGCCAGATGGCCACAGCTGGCAGCTCAACAGACAGAAAACGGCAACTGGAACGACTGGCTGGTTGTGAAACCCAAAAAAGGTAACTTCCTACCAGTGGGAACAATCAGCAAATCAAAGGCCCGCTCTCAGCTTTAGGCTTTGGCCCGCTCTAGGTTGCTGCCAGGCTACTGCCCAGGTTACTGCTAGGCGCAGCGACGATGGCAAAAGCACGAGCGCTAAAAGGCAGACGCGTTGCTGTGGAGACTGTTTACTTTTTTTTCGTGCTATTTCGATCTCGCCCTTTTGGGTTCTGAGACAAGCACTACTTTGCGGCAGCTGACGGACAAGTTGGCATAAGCTTCCTGCTAGCTCAAGGTCTCTTTACATATAACGACTTAGTCGGTCTTAGCTTGTAGTCGTAGTACAGCCTGCCTGTAGAGTTGACTCCCCGACGACGAGGACGACGACAACAAAGGCTCAAGCCCTTTGTTCCGTGCCGCTTGTTGCTATTGCTACCTTGCTGCTGTCCTCTCTGCCTTTTTGCCTCTCTGGCAACGAGCCAACGAACTTGTTCCATCTATCTATCCCACACCAAGCGACCCTGGACATTCGTTCCCTTAGCTATCTAACTCTGACAATAATAGCCCAACAACACAGAACTGAGTGCATGGCAACCGCGTTTTGCTGTACAGATTGCCATCGCACGGGTTCGTGATTTCCTTTTTCTACTCTGCTGCTCCCTCATTGCTTGATATTCTGCTGCTCTGCTCTGCTCTTATTCTTCTTGTTCTCCCATAGTCCATCGTCTCTTCTCTTTCTTCGCTGCCTTTTGACGCATTCCAACTCAACTCTTTTTTCCTTTCTCTTGCTCTCATACTTTCGCTTCTCTTGCCCTTGTCTTTTTTTTCGGTTCTACTCGATTTGATATCGACGCCCTATCTGACATCGACACTACTTTACACGCCGCCCTACCACTGCCACTGGAATTCTACTTCGTCAGTATCGTTGCTGCGATCTTTTCTAACTTTCGTTTCCATTTCCATTCCCTTTTTGCCATTCCGACTTTCTTCTCAAATACATTTTATCTGCGTCTAGAAAAGCAAGGTTGCCTGTTTGTCCCAGATCTACATATTCTGCAAGTGGTTCTCCATACAACACATACGGCACAACAAACACTCTTTTGTCCCGAGCTCGCCCAGCCTACTACTCATCTGCGTCGAGACGAAACGAGACTCAACAAGCATTGCAGCTGTCCACTCACTCTCCGCCGCTTTCTTTTCATTTTTCTGTGGCCTCCATTCTCTTTATCGCCTTCACTCTATCTTCGGCCAAGCCGTCGACAACCCGGTCTCAATTTCGATTTCGACGAGGCTGAACGGATCGCATCATACCCTGGAACAGAAAATCAGCTAGAAGACCCAGAAGAGCTAGAAAACACCCAGAACGCCCTTTTACCACTGGCATCCGCCTCCCTGTTCCATCTTCACCCACACAGCGTCGCTCACTGCGAAGCCTATCTTTTTCCCTTTTCTTTATTTTTTTGGGCTTTCCTCCGGTCAAGCAGCTCACTAACGCTCGTTCGATCGCTCGACTGCTCCCGTCTCTCGCCATCTTATTACTACGCTTTTTCCGGCTATGACCTCCTACCAACAGCGCAGCTCCCACTACCCCCAGCCTAGTGAATCCCGGCATGACGATCGCCGGCACCAGCATTCGCACTCGCAATCTCAGTCTTACTCTCAACCTCAGACCCAAAACTACCTCCCAAATCACTCCTACAACCACTCTCACTCATACTCGCAAGACCAGCGCATAGGATCCAGCGACGGCACCGTTAGCACCACCATGAGCACATCCAGCGACCGTCAGTCCGCGAACACACACGTCACCGAAGGCCCGGCTTTCCAAAAAGATCGTCGTCGTCGGCGACGGTGGTTGCGGCAAGACCTGTCTCCTGATTAGCTACAGTCAGGGCTATTTCCCAGAGGTATATAAGCCTATCAGAGCTATCTATTGCTTCATCTATCGATTGCGTATGTCAGAATGATACTAACCCGTAATCGCTAGAAATACGTACCCACCGTCTTCGAAAACTACATCACATATCCAACCCACTCTGGAACTGGCAAGACCGTAGAGCTAGCTCTATGGGATACTGCTGGACAAGAAGAGTACGATCGCTTAAGACCACTGAGCTACCCAGAAACCGACTTGATTTTTGTATGCTTCGCTATCGATTGCCCTAACTCTCTCGAAAATGTTCTCGATAAGGTATGTTTATAGCCATTCTCCGCCCCCACCTCATGCACAATTGTCATTACGATTTGAACCGCCAACATTCTAACTTCAATATATAGTGGTACCCCGAAGTTCTCCATTTCTGCCCTTATACCCCATTGGTGCTCGTTGGTCTCAAGTCCGACCTACGTTTCAAGAAGTCATGCATCGAGATGCTCAAGACACAAGGCTTGACGCCTGTAACACAAGAGCAAGGCATGGCAGTGGCCAAGAAGATGAGCGCACAGTATGCTGAATGTAGCAGTAAAGAGATGATTGGTGTCGACGAGATATTTGAGCAAGCTATCAACACTGTTGTTGCCAATGACCGGAAAACACTCGAGGCTGAACTCGCCAAGTCAGGAAAGCCTGCGAAAGGCCGTAGCAACACTGGTGCAATTCCTGGCTCTGGACAGGCTACGAAGAGAAAGAAGAGAAAGTGCCAGTTCCTGTAAGCCATCAGTGATGGTTTTTAGCTTCTGCCACATAGGCATGAAATGTGACAATGGTTTCAACTCACGAAGCATAATACGACAGTGGCGATACGATGCTAGAAGAACAACGCTTTTTTATTTATTTGATTTTTTAACTGCTTGTTTTATTTTACACGGAAGGCAAGGGAAGAGTTGGGTTTCGTTTTGATTTGTTTCTTTCTTTTTTTCCTACTTTTGCTTTTTTATTCTCTTGTGTTCTCATCTTTTGGGCCCTTGGTTGCTACACAACTCTCTACTTTACCACTTTTCTTGTTATATTAACTCTCTTTTGCTTTTTCTTCTACCCTCGAGAACCAATTTAGCAGGAGATAATGAGTCAAGATAGACGGGGACAGAATGTTGTTGTCCAAGACTATGATATGCCTCGATCCTTTTCACGCTATCTATACGCATTATTACATTTCCCCAAGTTCTGACTCGACATCCTAAGTGGGATGATTCTTCAAAATATTCATTCTTCAGTTCTCTCTGTTTCCAATGATTTACTTCATTTATGTACCTTGTTCCTTTTTTCCCTATGTTTAAATACTCAAATACTACTGCAAATACTTTCAAAATGAAATAGGCTAGCTATACTGTATACTCTCGTTCACTATCAAAAGCAATCTCCAAGCATTAGCAGGGCTGACGTTCAAGGGTATTTCTACATAGCGAGGCTATATGGTGATATCATTACTTCGTGAATACATGTGTATATATGATCACATATGTGACATGAATCTATTGGATAGTGGTCTCCATTTCTGAGTCTTCTTGCTTAACAGTCGTACCATCTCCGTCTTCCTGCTTGGCCTCTTCTTCCTTTCCCATAACGTTCTCGAACTGGGACCATAGGGCTTCAACAGAGGAAAACTCATTGCCAACCTAATTGATATTTTAGTAAGTCGATGTGCTTTCTTGAGGGGGAATATGAAAAGATAACACAAAATAAGCACTTACGGCGATAACAGCTTCAAGAGAGCGGTTCAAGTTGTTCAAATTTGTAAGAACGTTGTTGAAGCTCTATTCATAGGAAACCATTGTCAATAGAGTTATAGAATAATAAGAAATCAGAGTAGTGTCTAGACATTGATAACATACCAACGCGATATCAGAAATCAAGGCTTCTCTTTCTTGTTCGAAGAAAGATTTCTCCCCGTTACGGTCGTTGGACGACATTGTGTCTTGTTACGATACAATTGACAGTCAATGAAAAATTATGCAGCTATCTGGTAGCGGCTTTGTGTCTGCCTTCTACTCGCTAGCAATGAGAAAGAGAAATAAAACAAGAAATAACGGAATAATCAATCGGTATTCTCTGTGCAGTAATCTTTGTGTGAGTGTTGGTCTAATAATGAGGCGAATTTGTTCGAGGCTGACAGCTATCATAACAAACAAATCTAGTGCTGTATCCTTCCTAACTAGACTAGCATGGCAAAAGACCCCTAATAGTAGGTTCTGATTTCACTATCGGCCATAAAATATATAGAGCCTAGAGGATGATACCAACATCAATCCAAGGTGATGAAAACAGAAGCTCATCTAAAATGGCTATATACAATACTAAGGACCTGTAGTAGACAACTTTACTATGCTGAGAAATATCATTACGCGGTAAGTAGTTAATTAATTATCTAAACCGCGTTGTTTTTTTTTTTAGCACGTGGTATTTTTTCATATTAATTGTTTATGCCTTTTTACCAACTTTGCAACTTTACAAGAACATCCTAGTTAATCCAACTGAGCCTCTTCTCTGCTGTGGCGGGGTCTTAAAAACGGGATGAACAATCAATTAATGCAAGTGATGTGATAGGGAAAGTAAATAAACATAAATATTTGTACAATATGCACAATGCCCAAATAAAAGATAAAAGGGCTGGATTAGTGGCAAATTTGCCATTTAAGACAATGTTTCAGAAAAGAAAACAAACTTGAATTTCAGAACCAATTCACTTTCGAACCCTTGACAATGTCAATTTCACAACAGTTCACGATAGTTCAATCTCATTACTCAAAAACAATCAAAATATTTACTTCCTTTAAACAGAAAAAAACACAATTACTTTACAAAGACGTACAACAACAACAAAAAGAAAAAACGACCCCGCGAGGATTCGAACCCCGAATCTCCAGAGAACTTCGTAACCGAAATCTGGCGCCTTAACCATTAGGCCACGAGGCCGGTTCCTTGGAATTACACTAGTAAGCGGGCATTATATAGGTCAACTGCGGTCTCGCGGAAAAAAAAAACAAACTTCCCTCTGTGGACTACTAGTTCTTCGGGGCTAGGGGACGGTGTCGTCCCGAACATACAGAAGCCATTGAGTGTGTCTAAGCGGTGGACTTTAAATGTCTGTCCGGTAACCAATCCGGCGTCGTATGATCTTAGTGATTGAGGTAGACGTTAAATATAATCAAATCAGACTACCGTCCGTGCCGAAGAACCGGCGACCTTTCGGACTAGCTCATCTGGTTGTCCTGCTTGTCAAAAACACCAGCTAGCCAATCTTGGAGCCCCACATGACACCCTCCGAATCACTAGACATGGGGAGTCATTCTGTGTTCAGTTCCAGACCTTAAAAAGGTATAATAAATGCTATACACCTATGTGCTAACCACCTGGAGGTTGATCTCAAGCTGACATCATCTGACTGCCTCTGTTTAGAACATGTTGCTATATTGCCGCAGGATAAGCATCGGCATTAGATGATGAATATAAATGCAATATTCAGTAGTAAGATATATCCAACAACCCTTTATACTGGGAATTCACGTAATCGAAATCAAAGTTGGGATATATATAAATGATACATATCACGTGCAGGTGAGTTGGGATGCGTGTATCTGATGATAATCAAGCAAACAACGAGAGCATTTCGCAAGTAAGTATGAAGTGATAGGGCTCAATGCAAACCATAGTATATGTAGAATTTAGATATTAGTAGTAGTAGTAGTAGATGCTACTGGCTTCTATTTGGGTATGCAATGGCAAGTTATTTTCTTTCCTTCCGTGTGACTTGATTGGCTCTTCCATTCTTATACTATTTTGGCGGATAAATCAACCTCTTGATCCTCTAGCTTGACTGACACTGGTACTGTCACATTTTCATTTTTAGATGGTTTCTTAGATTTACATTTCCAGGCTTCTTCCTTTTCCTTGCGCCGGGCTTCTTTATCAAGGCTTCCAATAACTTTGCTTGTTGAGCCGGGTGGTAGAAGAGCTAATGCCTTAGCCTCATCCTCAGCAGTCCATTCACGTGGTAAGGTTGCAAAAGTCAGGTAAGAAGTATGTGACTTAATCTCGCCTTCAGGGCGATGAATAACACGGCCTTCCAGCCATGGCTTCTCAACAATTACACGACCATTAGCTTTGGGTTGCTTTGGAGCTTTAGGCGCAGGCCCATGTATACGGGGATCGCGATATGGCTTGTTAAGAGAGGCATCGAGCTTGCTAACGGCCTCTTCAACATCAACGATAGGTGTTGCCATGGACTTGTCGGACCGGTCGCGTGTGATGTTAAATT
The DNA here is from genome assembly GCA_009806295.1 of Davidsoniella neocaledoniae. Classification (NCBI taxonomy): domain Eukaryota; kingdom Fungi; phylum Ascomycota; class Sordariomycetes; order Microascales; family Ceratocystidaceae; genus Davidsoniella; species Davidsoniella neocaledoniae. The sequence goes on from RHDR01000233.1 coordinate 9,441, forward strand.
TCTTGTGCGCAATCTCAACCATGTCGATATCGACCCAGCCAAGGCGGCGCATGACGCTGATAGTACGAGTGACTTGCTCGATGCATGGTGAAAATGTACATAGGTGAACCGTTTCATTGGGATCCAAAGGAGAGATCCAGTCAAGATCGCGGTCTTCCTCCTTGAGAGATTGACCTGCCTTGCCTTGTTGTTGCCGCGATAGGTGGTGTAGTGCCTCCCATGGAGCTGGAAGATCCAAGAAGATACAGTTTGCGTTTGGGCTTTCACCTCCGTTCACCAGGAAGCCACCATTGTAGACATCACGATGTGTCATTTGCACAATGCCATTAAGACCGTGACTGGCGATCTCCTCCGTCATCTTCTGATATCTGACTTCGTGGAACTCGAAACTGAAAACTTTGCCCTTGCGATCAGATGGACTGGTAGGATAACCGTTATAAACGGCGCGGGAAGAGGCATGAGTGAAGCTACCGCTACCGGCACCGGCCTCAATGATATGCTTGCCAGGGAAGGCCCGAATGCGCTGAAGAACGTAGGAGTAATCGGGTGTGTATACGACTTGTGTACGATGAGGTAAGCTCATAGTCCATAGCTCTGGCGAGGGCTTAAGGATATGAAGGAAGCCACTGGCGGCAGTGACGGCCTTTTTGACAGCAGCAGTCGTGTGGGGGTTATTGTCTGGGTTTTCTTGCTCGGCGACAGGAGTAGGTGTAGCATCTTCTTCATCGTCGGCGCCAGTTCGCTTGCGCTTGCGACCACGGGAGCCAGTATCAACTTCAGAGGCGCGAACCTGAGAGCCCCATGGTACGTTGATCAAAGTCGAGTGTGGGAAAGAGCCAAAACGACTATTTAACGTGGCACCTTCGGCATAGCCATCAAAGACTCCAGTCTGGTGCGAGTCTTGGAGAATCAAGGGAACGAGGTTTTCGCGAGAGAGGTAGACAAGCGCTAAAGAGTTGGTAGCGCTTTTTGTATTCGACGAAAGAAAAGGCGACTGTTTAAACTTCGAAGACGTCATGGTGGGCGTTTCGGAAAGAATATCTTGTTGTAATGTTGCAAAGTAAAGTTTGCGCAAGTTTGCGGAAAATCTACTAATAAGAAAAATGGCAAGTAGAGCGGAAAAAGAACGTGGGACAAGGCTACCAAAAACATTTTTTTACTAGGATCATTTCGTTCAGTGACGTCGTGAAACTGCAAGGCTGTGGTGGGGCAATTTTAAAACCTAAAGTACGAAGCTTTAACACTTCACTCACTAAATAACAATTGTGTAGATCACCAGATTGCAAACTTGAAGGAGACAATTACGTATTTACGATGTGCTGATATGATCCTAGTTAACGGAACATTCTCAATAATAATTTTCTTATGTAACAATATATGTAGTGTCTTGGTGAAGTGTGACCCCCATATATGCATACACCTCTTTTAGTGCAACACCAACATCGGGTGCCGTTTGCTCGGTCGGCGCTAGTAAATTGAAGCCCTCATTAAACGCCTACTTTCAACATTCATTGCGACTGCTAACCAGCCGCATCTACAATGGCCATTCGACTTCCAGCAAGGCTGCCATATGGTTGCCGCAAGCGGGGTTTGGCCCAATTGCAGACACCTTCACATTTACATACGAAATTCCGTGCTTCATCGGGCTTCACCAGACGTTCAATCTCCTCGACGACAACCGATGATATAGCGACACAAGCAGCTGCGCCACAACTCAACTCAAGAGCCAAGCTTCTCCAGTTGCTTCAGAACCTACGGACGGATGCCGCAGGCATTGTTAGCCCAACCCGCCTTCAATTGGCCATCAATGCCCTCCAAGAGAAAGCCGGCAATGAAACAGTCAGAGTTGCTGTCTTGGGTGTGGGTAATGGACAGTCCGCGCAAACTGCCAAAACCTTGGTCAGAGCTCTTTTGGCCGATCCGCTAGTCGACGAACAGCAATGGGAAAAGGAATTGGCAGCCCATGACTCTAAAAACCCATTGGTTATCCGTATCGGTAGATCTGAAGCTAGGCCTAGCTCGACATTGATATCACAAGTCAATGATTTACGGGAGCTCAATATCACATCGCCTACGTGGAACCTGCACAACATCGAGTTCTTGTTGATTGAGGACACTAGACTATCCACTCCCAAAGCTTCAGATCTCTCTGAGGAAGGCATTCTAGACGTCCCCGTTGCTGTTTCTACGGAGACTCTCGTCACCCCAGTTCACAAGGCTATCGCGGTAGCTGAGGGTATTCTTGGCATCTCAGCGCTAGGTGCGCTACCTTCACTGCAAAACAAAGCTAATACTTTGTCAGCAATTAATATCCCCGGCTTTGTCACTACCGCCAACGAGAAGCTCCCATTCACCACTATGGATGTTCTACAGGGAACTCAGGGACTTCGTCTCTTCCGTGCTAGCTCATCTCATGCTATGCAATATGAGAAACTATGGACTCAAAGTAATGTGGAATCTGTGCGTGGCTGGATTTTGAGCGACTCGCAGGCATCTCCTGGAGAGACCAAGCTCATCGTAAGATCACTTCTATCCTCATTGATAGAGAAAACTGAAGCTTCCATATCTACTACTGAGAACGGTGTAACGCCTCTCACAGCTGTCAAAAGCAATGAAGAGATCTCTATTCTTCATAAAGCTCTTGCGGAATGGTCAGAAAGTGCCCACGAAGAACTACAGAATGAACTAGACAATGCATTCAGCGGCCCGAGGTGGAAACAGCTTAAGTGGTGGAAGCTCTTTTGGCGTGTAGATGACGTTGGAGTCTTGACTTCTGAAATTCTACATGAAAGATTCCTACCACGTGCGGACAAAAGTTTGATTTTCCTTGCTGGCCGGATCAGCGAAGGCCTTTCAGAAAACACGGTTATTTATGCCCAACCAATGTCCCTGGTAGTTGCTAGTCCACCCAACACCACACAGTCAACGAATGGCCCGATCACACTCGAAGAAGCAACAAAACGTATGCCAAAATGGCCGACACATATCGCCTTTACACGCAGATACCTACAGCACGAAACTGTTCCTGCGCTTCAAGCATTGTCCCAGAAGCTCGTCATCCAAACCCTTAGCTCATCGGGTCTCTCTGCTTCTTTAGGCGCTCTCATCTACGCATCTCAGTTCTCCATCTACGAAGCTGGATCGGTCGTGGCCCTAGGAACCGTATTGAGTCTAGGCCATATGCAGCGTAAATGGGACCAAGCGAGACGATTCTGGGAAGGAGATGTTCGCGAAGAAGGTCGTAAGGCCATTAGAGCAGCCGATAAGAGTATGGCGGACGTGCTAGATGGACGGAAAGCCGAAGACGAGTCTGTTGAAAAGGTGAACGACTACAGTTCTATCAGGGCTCTCTTAGTAAAGGCGAAGGAAGCCTTAGCCACTCTTGTTTAGGGCGTGAATTTTTGTAGTAGTAGGCGGTGGAAAGAAAAGTGTACATACAATAAATTTAGCAGTGTAAGAATAAGATATCACAAGACACAACACGCCAGATATATGCATTTCAATATTTGTATCATTAGAACCATTGAAGACTAGTGGCATCACTGAAATATATGAATGGATATTAAAAAGCCGATGTGTTATGTATATGGTTCCATACAGATCGATGTCGAAATTAGGCCCGAAATTGCAATCGTTAAAACGCCAGTTATAAATCAGTCTTGACTAAACAAGAGAATGAAGCACGGCTCTCGATTCATTGGAGATTGTTCCGGGTTTCTTATACCGGAATTGGAGGACCGATATTGAACATGAAGAAACCAGCCCGCCAGCATCGGACGGGGGTATCAGCCGGCCTTTATATTGTTGTGATGGAACACAGACGGTTTCTCCATGAATAGTAAAAAACAAAGTGAGTCGTATCATAATTTTCATACCCTATTCCTCCTACGCGCCTGTCTCTTCTCTTACCCCGAGATTCGCAGATATTTAGCCTTATATTATCCATCAAGCTATCATTCAAGCCTAGAGAGATAGAGAGCAGCTTTACACAGACAGACATGAACACAGCCGCGAGGCCTTACCGGCCGCCGCCACGACCACCGCCACTCGCGCGTGCACGAGAGACAGTAGCCCTACCACGGGCCAAACCGACACCACGACCGCGAACATTCCGACTACGGAACATGGGGGCATTGCGCAACATGTCCGGCACGATGAAGAAGCGCACGTGGGAGCCACGAATATACACCTGGTCGAGATGGCTGACACGGCCGTCACGCGCTGTCACTGTGATATCTTTGAGCTGGACGTTCATGTTATCCTCGGCTATATTATAAAAAAAAACAGTATGTTAGCTTGATTATATTTCTTGTTTCAATCAATTCTTCGTAGAAGAAGGAAGCCCATAGGATCTGAGTACGGGTTCTAGTATTTGAAGCAGTGGGAGGAGGATTAACGCACCATCGAGGAGCTTGCCGCGGTAAGTTGTGCCAGAAGAGATCTCAAGGGTAACGATATGGCCCTGTGATATGTTAGGTTAGCATTATAAATCATCCCATCTTGCAATTGGGTGGCTATAGCACGAAAAGAGCTTTAGAGCAAAAAAAGGTGAAGACATACCTGAGCCTCGTTCAGAAGCTTGATAGGAATACCGATAGTCGACGTCATGATTGTTGTATTATGGGACTTTTTTGGTGTATTAAGAAATAACGACCCAAAAACGAACGACTATAGAACAAAATAAGAGAAAAGAACAAGCCCAGCTTGGAATATTATGGGCTCAAGATCTCGATCGACGGAGTGTGGAATTTGAATGCGGGGAGTTGGTCGGTTGGTTGCAAGACTAGAGGTAGCAGAGGGACAAGGCTGAGAACGCCTAAAAAATCAGAAGCCAGACCGCTGTCCGCTGCAGCAAAAAAAAAAGCCAGATGCGAACGATCTGTGAATTAAGCCTTGCTTACGGAATAACCCCACTTTATTTAGTATGTAATAGTATGTGGTTGTATGTACTCCATTGTATATTAAGAAATTATGGAAAATGTATCTGTATTTGAATCTGTATCTATATCTAAAACTGAAATCAAATCAAACTTACAAAACTAGTTGGAGAACCGGTGTTGATGCCGACCAACTCGACTTCTATATGCAAAAATCAAAATCAAACGAATAAAAGATCTCAAAACACCACCATTTCGAAGACACTATGAAGCAATAATCACCTATTCATAGTTCCATTGCTCTTCTTGCGTAAATTTCTCGCCTGGCAACCATCGGTCCGGCTTGTCTATATGGCTACCGACTTCGTAGGCTCGTTGGACGATTCGGGCTAGAATGTCAGTACCGATCGCCCATGCTCTGCACCTCAAATTTGTGTGTATCGTGATCTCGAAGTATCGAGGCGCTGTCTCTACCTGTTCTTCCCAAGTGATGCGGTAGAGTAGGTTTCCTACTATGTATAAGTATTTGTAGCACTTACATATAAGGTGTAGAGGAGCAAGCACGTCATGGAATGAAAAGTGATCAAATGTATAAGCATAAGAGGTCAAGGGTAGGCCACACTTACTTTGGTTATCGAAGGCCCATTCATACTGACAGCCAATATATCGGCTCTGTTCGTGGCTCGTAGTCGATAAGAATCGATGTGGAATTCGTCGTTTCTTACACCAATTTGGCTCATTAGCATAGTTGAAATCATTTCCTGCAGTGTTCTGTGCCGTATTCTTCCATGAGTCCATTATGTCGGCTAGAGTATAGTCCTTTGCAGACATGTTAGGGGAGAGTACAAAGCGTTCAAAATCTAGGTGCTAGTAGAATCTATGTTCAGGTATGATTGAAAAAAAAATAAAAAATATACCAGTAGGGTAACGATGCTTCTATATATATATGCTTGTGGCAAAATGGGTGTAGTCTAATCAGCTAGCTATCATCACGGGGCATCTATGTAAATGTGCATTTTTACAATCTAGGAGTTGGAAAAAACGAGATAAATTGTTGTAAAATTATTGATACGGCAAGGCTAATATTGCACATTTGTGATACCAAGACTAGAATGCTCGAAAATCAATGATTAGCATTGCCTTCTTTTTCTCCATGGTATATTTAAAACTGTTTACACATACCGTATAAGCTGTGCGCGATGGAAACCATTATCATGACCAATAATTATGTACTTGGCAATGTATATTTCAGCAGCTAGATACCCTTGGTAAATACAATATCATACGTAAGCATTATTAGCAGCGAAGACTTGTCACGATATTTTTTTTCACAATCGTAGGAAACAGTCAAACTTGACATTGGAATATAATTTGTATAATAGATGAAATAAAAAGTCAAGATAATATAAAGTTATAACATGAGAGGGAAGATAAAAGAAAAAGGTATCACACTAACAAGAGATGAAGATACAAAATAAAAACCACATGCGTGGTGAACAAACAAACAAGGCCTGGCGGTTATAACTGCCGAATTTCAGCATCCATCAAAACGGCGGAGATTGAAAAACAAAGGGAGTTGAAAGAGGCAAAAGGGAAAAAAAGAGGGTTTTACAAAGGAAAAAGAGGGCTTGGGAATATGCAGAATAAGAAAAGGAAAGATAACAGGTATATGAGGGCATTATTATGGCCTAGATAGAGGGAGGGACGGGAACGGATAAGGATAGATAAGTGGCATTTCTTGATATCATTAACACAAGAAAACCGATAGATAAGGCATGATTTTCTTGTCAGTAAAAAGTTTAGATACGGATCTCAGAGCGGATCTCGTTGTACTGATCCAGGATAAGCTTTGCCCGGTCAGCGTTACGAGGCTTGATATCCATAGGGAACGGCAACGGCTCGAGAATGACGTTAGAGTTGGTCGCTTGAGTGTCAAATTTGATCTCTTCGCCGGTCAGAGGGCAGCGCTTGGGCTGTAGGTTGAAACCCCAGCACAGAGCAGCACCGGCAACAAACATCTCGTCGTCAACAATGGTCTGGCCCAGGCAGGTACGGCGGCCCCAGCCGAAGCTGTGCATGCCCTTGCCCTCACGGAAGTTGGGGTACCGAGTAAGAGGCTCCTGGTAGGTAGGGTACGAAGGATCCAACCAGCGGCCGGGGTTGTAAGACTCGGGATCGGGGTAAATGGCTTCGTCACGGTTCATGTTCCTGAAAGAAAGGTATCATGTTAGTAAATATAAGGGTTAATGAAATAGGGTTAAGTCAACGTACCACTCGCAGGCAAGGATGATAGTGCCCTTCTCGATCTTGACGCCGCGGAAAGTGTACTCCTTCTCGCACTGATGAGGAACACCTGCATTGAAACATTGTTAGCTACGAGCTCAAAAATATCGAGTGGAAGATATTGTGACTTACCAAGAGGCACACCAGATCTCCAGCGAACAGTCTCCTTCAGGCAGGCACGGACAGTGGGCAGGTTAGGGCTATCAGCAGTGGTAGGCATGCGGTCACCGCAGACACGATCGATTTCCTCCTGGCACTTCTGCAGCCATTCGGGGTGAAGACCCATGCACATGATGAAGAACTGCATAGGACCGGAGATAGTGACAGCACCGACAAGACCCTGGAAACCTAGCATGCAGCTGGCCATCTCGAGGTCCTTCTCATCCATTTCCAGGGTGGGGTTGCCGTTGTTAGTCAACTGCTCAAAATATCTATAAGCCCAGGTGTCGTTGGGGAGATCGCCGCGGAGGAAGCGTTGTTTAGAGACAAGCAGGAGGTTCTGCCACCAGGACTTCAGGTTCTTTTCACGGGCAACTTCAAATGTGCGCCACGGGTTGTAGTGGATCAGGTCACCAATATGCCATAGGGGAGAAACGGTGTTGACAATAGGGCCAGAGACAGACATTTGCGTCAGAGTAGTGATAGCCATGTCACCATTGAGCTTTCCCTGAGTAGCATCGTCCCAGGCTAGGCGGCTCATGATACGACCAGTCAGCTCACGGGTGTAGGGGTGGAACTTCTCGGGGTCCATCAGCAGAGTAGCCAGATAGCGCTTGGTCTCTCTCTCAACGTGACCCCAGAAGTGCTGTTGGTGGGCGACAACCATGGCTGAGTGAACCCACTTGCGCTGGTACTTCCAGGTGTCTGAACAAGATAGTTAGCAATCAGAAGATGCATGAAATGGGGCAATGTGACTTACCATGACGGTCCATAAGAGCAGAGTAAACAGGGCCAGCCTTGTGGTTGATGAGAGCCTGGATTTGGGGTCTACCGGCAAAGTTGTTACCGTTCTTGGTCAAGAGTTCGCGGGCAATGTCTTCGTTGGAGATGATGATGAACTTCTGGTCCATCATGCGTGTCTGGAAGATAGGACCGAATTCGTCGGACCACTCCTTGAACTTGCGCCACATATTGAAACGAGGAAGATCATGAACACGGCCGATGATAGGGAACAGCTTCGGGCCAGGGAAGTTGCCCGGGTAGACATCTTGTATCTCAATACGGCGCTTGGGAGCGGCGGGGACCGGAACTGTGGACTCTTCAATGAGGGTGCTAGACTTGCGGTTCTGGAAGCCCTTGAACAGTAGGCCGGGCATCAGAAGAATAGCAACATAGAAGAGGACAAGGGGCAGGCCCATTGCCTTGCCTGCGATGGCTGTGTCTGTCTCCGTGGAGGAGGCATTGAACCACGCCGCAGACGACTGGGTAGCCATGGCAGCGAAGGTTCTCTTGGGTTTTGGTCAGCGAAGGAGAGAGGGGATGGGTTGTGTCCTGCAACTACTGCGTGGGATGATGAAAATGTCGTGATAGCTCGAGATGTAAAGAAGCAATCAACAAGAGTGAAGAAGAAGCTGCCAAGAGAAAAATGGTCCCGAGAAGAAGCTGTGAGGACGAGAGACGGGGGAGCTCGCTTGTCTTTAAGAATGAATGCTGGACTGGAGTGTATTGCCCTGGGACAAAAGATCGATAGGGGAAGAGAGGGGAGACGGTAGCCTAAATAGGAAGATGATGAACAATCGGCTCAGCATAGAAAAATTCGATAGCATTATCTCCAAGGAAAACGTTCAAAGTAAAGGGCAGTAGGTTTGCAACTATAGTTACAGTTACAAAATTTACAGTACTCTATCGTATAAGAAGGGGAGGGCGCGGGGAGGGGGGGGGGGGTGTAATTTGACCTAAGAATCACAAACTGGGCACGGTAGGAGTCAATATATCGGTAATAGATGGTGAACTAGAATAAGGCAGAGATATGGAGGTCTCAGTCTATGAGAGTATCATTGTATACTGCTTACTGGCTGTATGTTTTGTTCCGTCTTCTTCTATTTCTATCCTCTAGTACTCTCTAGGCCGGGGAGTAAAAAAAGCAGTTCCTTTTTTTCGGTATAACACAGAATATCCAAGAAACGTACGCCTGGAGAGTGTATTTGGTGTGATATCAGGCGCCTACCTATATACAACTAGAGTGATTTGCACTGCTGGCATTGTCTTTGATACAGCAAAAAGGCGCCGATGGCCTAGTCCTCAACGCTTGTTCTGATCTGTCGGACGAACAAAACAGCCTGAGTAGCTTTTTTAGCTGACGGCTAGTAAACAATGAATAGGGCGTTGTTCTATTCATCAGTCACTTTATCGTACAAATCTATTTCCTCTTTGGGAATATCCTTGTAAGCGAGGTACAGAGTCAAGCTTTCTGCCGCAGGCATTATGGCCATATATCGCCAGATGTCTTTAAAGTCACTCGCCGAGCCGGGCATCAATATGGCCACTAAATATACATATATATGCCCTGCAGTCATCATTTCTCACCATGTCACAGGCGGCCGTCCAGTCCACATTGCTTGTTAAGGTCCATCGCTTCGTCTTTCTGGTTCTGACAACGAATAATAACATCGGACAAGTAGTAGCACGCACATTTCAGCTTACCTCGGACGTCTTACGGGGCTTAACATCATTCTGACCACCTGTAATGTGCCCTCCAACCTTTATTATTTCTGTAAAGGATGTACAAAAATAAGAGAGGGGCAGGTTCGGAACCAGCAAAATAGTGAAAGGACTAACGAGTAGTGTTATTGTTACAAAGAAACAGTACTGCGGCCAGGGCAGAATTCACATGTTCTTGCCGATACATGTTTGGGTTGCCGCGCTGATTTGCTGACTTGTATAGCCCTCACCAATATAGATCACAATGGCCCTTCGGCTAGTGTTAATTTTGCTAAATTATTCGCACCTGGTTCTAACGATAGGACCTCGTGCTTCGGCTTTCGATATCCCCGCCGTCTATCTACCGTGCTTGTATTGTGCATACAGCATATGCTTTAATCTCTTCTTGGCCACGGTGACATATCTAAAGCGCAGGTCGAATATCATTGCCAACTCAATGTATACAGATATGTGAATCATAAAGGCAAAAGAGGAGACAAGGGTATTTGATAATTGCTCAAGTTTCTATCGTCAATGACAAGTGTTCACTAGAACGAGCCTAACGGGTTGTAGTAGAGAATCCTCGTTATGTTCGCCCCCAAGACAAGCGTGGGTAAAGGCAACATTCATGGATCAACGGCAGACAGAGCTATGTCGATTATTGCTGGATGTAGTTGTGGGATCTGTCTGGTGGTGTTTGCTGTCCCAACCTTGCTTAGATGGTCTCGGTTGCGTTATAGGGTTTATACTTTTCACTTTATCACTTCTCGTGGTAAAGAATCTAGACGAGTATCCTACTAACTGCATGCTTGTCCACACATCACAGGGCTACTTATGATATGGTTAGTCCTTTGCCGACAGACGAATAATGTTTGCTTTGAGGCTTGATATAGTTAGGAAGATGAGGAAGTAATGGAGCGAGAGCCCCTTTGGTCTCGTCCATACCGGCTACCGAGATCACACGAGAACGAAACAAAGGAATGGCCTGTAAGACAGATAGTCCACCAGCGAGTCAGACAGAGAACAAGAGATCGGTACCAGAGACCTGTATGTTCCTCTATGTTCTCTTGGGTACGAGATATGATGTCACATAGCCAAAGCTCGTACCCGAACAGGCCGAATTTCCAGGGCGGTGGAAAGAAAGAAGGAGCACATATTCCCTATGTTGGCGTCTTTTCTCATTTCAAGTGTCTGACCTCTGGCCCAGCTAGTGCTATAAATTGCCATGAACTTATAGCAGTTTAGAGGTTTAGTATTACGGCGTATGGGAAGTGCCAATAATTGGATGTAATTTACAACAAGCGTGCAATATTTGTCCCTTTTAGCTCAATCTTTCGATATAGCAGGCTTTTGTTTAGCCCAAGTGGGAATTACAGACACTAGTTGAGCCACATGTTCTTTATTTTTTGTTTTGTTATGAGCTGGATAGGGATGAAGGATGGGAACCGTGTATATATGCATGTTGCACGTTGTACAATTCTGACATCAGCTTTTAGACTTTTAATAAATAGCGCCTACAGCTACAGCAGTCAAGTATACAATAAAAGAGTATAACACAACAAAGGCCAGACTCCATCAAGGCAACACAATGCGACAGAGCATAAAAAATAGCACGTGAGTGTAGCCTAAATTTGGGCACTTGTCGTACGAAGAACAGAGGGGCTTGGGAAAATATCCAAGATATGATTCGTGCGCTGCGGACAAAATAAGCACTATTGTTAGAGAGCAAAGGTTAAAACAAAAAGGAAACTTAAACCTAGGCACTTTGGTAGCCGTTTTGGCAGCCGGACATTGACCTGGGGAACATCGAACCCCAGCCAATCACTGATGATCTGACGTTGGAAAAGGGACATTAACCTTGCTTAATTAAGTGCGCCGTTCGGAGCGGGTCCGTAAAGAAAAAGAAGGCAGTAACAGTAACATAACTATAACTCGGGAGCTAACCTAGTTGATAAGACGGCGATAACACCTTGTTATAAGATTGCCAGCGATCACAAGATATTGGCTACTTTGTTTTGTTTTCTTTTTTCTTTTTTTTTTTTGTCCTAGGAACTGGTAGTTGCAAATCCTCTCAAGTGGCATCTCCATAAATAGCAATTACTTGAGGAAGTGCTCACCACCGTAATAATAATGCGGCTGACTGCTTGTGCCTCCCTGAATGATCAGCAGCGACTTCCTAATCCTAAAAAAAAAGGAAAATATTCACCTGTCTGTATATTTTATGAGGCGGCATAAAAATGTACTCTCTGTAGGCTTCTAACTTCCGCCACAGCACTGTATACAGATACAAAACAATGCTATCTTAGCATCATTAAGCGCTATCCCCCCCGAATATATGCATATATAGTACATACAACGGCTGATTACATATCCGTATACTAGCATGTTTATAGCGCTATTATGGGACTCTGATGGTACATATGTACATAGCTCTGACTTGGCATACGGTGTACTCCCTGGTCCGTAACTAAGTCAGTCACATCGAAATAAATTCCCGCCATGACGGACATTCCCCACGATGCTCCGGACAAAGTCGAGCAAACACAACTCAAGTAGCCAAAAGTCTTGTTTTCCAGGCCTAGAGCTATTGACCCAGAGCCACTATTCGGACTTTCTCGCTTGCTTCCTGCGTTTCCGGTCGGCTGCTGTTATTTCAATTAATTCCAGCCAATATGCTATCTTAACCGTATGATCTGTGCTGACATCTGTCCTTCTCGCTTGCAGCTGTACCCTATATGTACAACTATGTATATGTTTTTTTTGTCTTTCTATCATCAGTGCTGGTTGAAGCCCGTAGCCTGGTGTCCGACATGCTGAAGATAAGCATTTTCTCCCCTTCTCGGATCCAGACTTGGAAGTTTAATGGAAATAGCTCAGGGCTTGCATATACTAGCTAGCCAGGCGTTTGTTTGCTGTTTGGCCTTAACGTTGCTCCTTAAGCAGCTCACAGCAAAGTAGGTCTGTATCTCAGTCTTCCTACACGGTGTATCTAATGCTACATATAAAAATCGTGTCTGCATGTCCTTGTCACTCCTTCGTCGGGCTCGTTAGAAACACGGCTAGGCAAAGGTGGTGTGGTTGTGCTTCCCTTTTTTCACACCTATTCCATAATGATATCTCTATTTCTCTCTAACCGACCTCAGAGTTATCATCCACTCTCACCTCTCTAGAGTCATCCCTGTTCATTTTAGGTTGCTAGAAACTGTACACCCCCTCTAGCTTGCTCTTTCTCCCTAAACATTTATTATGGCTAGAGCTTTGTAAGGGCCAGAACAACGGAATCTACTGCTATAACTCACCTATCATCGCCCTTGAAAGCGGAAAAGCGAAAGAGAGAAAGTACGAACAAACAAATGTGCACCTTGGGCAGCCAACCAACTCGCGCTCTCGTTAGTTACCTTGCTGCCGTCCTTGAGTCCCCACAGTTTGCGCGGGCTCGGCCTTCCATCAATACCGCTGCTATAGTTTAGCATTAATGTTTATGTCAAGGAGAGACATATGAAGGCATAAGAATGGTATAGAAGGAAAGAAGTTTTGCTTGGTCAAGCAAAGTCACTGAGGATCACTTGACTGAGGCAACTCAAAGCTTGTTATCTCTCCGTCGCTGCTAGGGACACATATCGTAGGCCTCCATCAACTACATATCCACCGATATATCCATATGTAACTTGTAATGGATAGTTTATGGGAAATATACAGTGTTCTTAGTATGCAATGGATCTTGTGCTCGTCGGCTCTACATGCCACAGTACCATTATTTGCATATCTAATAGATTTAGATCTTGAGGGGAACATGCAGGAAGTACCGAGACGGAAGTTTTCAGTTAAGCTGCTATTTGTTATTATGCAATGGAACATAACTAAGCTTCATTATATCCTTCATATAGTCTCAGTATCGAATTTAATATTCCACGAGCACGGCATTTGCAGTATTGTCTTTCCCCGGGGTCATCATAGAGGTAGGTACTCGATGGTCAACAGTTCATTTTCGCCTCACCAACATGTGAGCAGAAGTGAGAACTCAAGTTAGTTTGTCATGTACCCTTAACCACGCTATCAACTATATAGTCATATCGACTTGCATACAGCTATGTATGTATATCTGTGTCCATAGAGGTCTAGCCACGGTACCAAATCGGTTAGCATGAAGCTGAGTTATCCTATTCCTTTGCTAGCTGCAACTTGACTCCTCAGCCTAACATAGTACGAAAACGAAACCCGGGTCTGGCAGGCGAGTATCTTGGTAGCGGTCAGACCTGAGGCTATCCCTCGCGGTTCATAGGTACTCTTGTACTGAATATGACAGTCTTAGGTGTAGTTTTAGCTTTGCCAAAACGAGCAGCTCTTCGTTCGCGATCTCTTAGTCCCTCTAGGGAAACTCGCTGGACGACCTGATAGGCAGAGTCAGCTTATCTTGATATGCTGTATCACGCTTGAGTTTCTAGCCAAATAGTGAGTGCTGTTCTATGTCAGATGAACCAAAATGGGGAGTCCGGATTAGAAGATAATGTCGTGATGTGCATATTGTTGCGGTGTGAAAGCAACGCTGATCCTAGAAAGCGCCATGCATGAGTTCTGCTGGCAGACATACAGATACATATATCTCATCACGAGTTGCTCACTTACATGTGGGAAAGTGCTCAAAGACGCATTATGCCAGAGAGGATCAATGACAACAAGTAAGACCAGCGGCAAAACTATTTCTATGTCATTGATTGGTAAGAGACTTGCTTAGATATTGACTACAATATGTAGCTAGTTGCTCTAAACAGCAATAACCCCGAGCAGTGTTCAGTCCTCGCATTATGGTATCTCAGTCACTCAGTGGATATATCAAAACGAGTGGAAATTGAGGCTTGAGTAAGTACTACTAGTAACTCTGAGACTGCACATAACTTAAATCTAGAGCGTTTAGAAACACAACTTTGGCTATTTGCTCGACAGTTCGCCTACCAAAAATAGGCTTAAACAGTAGTAAGCCTCGATGTCATCATGAGTCTAAATCTGATACATGAGTTCCAGGGAACTCCATGTTCTGATTGCCATGGACAGTATCCAGCCTTCTTATATGGCCTCTTTAGGTTCTTTCCCCGTGCTTCTTGTCCTGCTAGGCCTTTTTATAAGACTACTCTTCTCAGAGATAATTTGTATTCAGGAACATGATTTCATATCAAAAGGGACCTTTCATCCAACGAACTATCATCTGGGCGCAAGGGCCCATGGATCTGCACAAAGCTTCTTTTCTAGCAACTAGTCTAAAACATGATCGTCTTACAAATGAAGTAAGAAAGACAGAAAGAGAAAATACAGAAGCAAAGTTGTAACAAGATACAGAGACAACTAGAAGTCATGAGACTTCATCTATCCATATAGTAGCAAGTATCCAATCACAGGCTACTCAAGCACAAAGTTACAATAGTGTACCTAGCACAGCTAGTCCAGCTATAGAGACAAATGCCTACAAATGGAGAATTTTCCGTGAAGTATTATTAGTATTGGAATGGCAGTATTACGTTGAAACTTGCGGTAAATAAAATAAGTGTATATTCACGATATGTGTTAGATATGATCCCAGCTTAAACCAAGACATCCAGAGTAAGTCAAGTTCAAATTATACATAGTAGTGAAAATCTCCGTTGTGACACTAGGAATGCTTTAATTATCAAGATTTAATTTGGCACTCTATATCATACGATATTCTAATTAATATGCCTTTTGAGTTCTATTTTTTGTCTACTTACGGATGTTGCTACTATTTTAATGGAATCTAGTCTCTGTAAAAAGTCGGTATGGTAAGATGGATAATCTGACGGTATCGCTTGGTTTATTTACAGAAACATAGAGTATAACATTATAAGATGGCCAAAAAGACTCGAAGATCAAGTGTCAGCATGAAAAAAAGCCGTCCAATGGTAAACTAGAGCCAAAAAACTTGCCGGTGTCAAAAAAGAAAGCGATGGCTTGGCATCGTTCTTGTTTCTTCTTTGATTCTCGTTGGTTGAAGTTATACGCCGTGATGACAACCTAAATAGACATGTTTTATTCCATGATGAAACAAATCTTTCAAGAGTTGCAATTCACTTAAGTATACCAAAAGGAATACCTATCTATTGAGTACAACACACTCAAATCACGAAAAACCATCAAAAAGGAACGCCGGACGGGCGGAGACCTCCGATACGGGGAATCGAACCCCGGCCTTCTCGGTGAGAGCGAGATATCCTAGCCCCTAGACCATATCGGATTACTATTTCTTGTAAACCCAGAATTACGCACACTTATATAGTGAAGCTAGAAAGCGCGGTAGTAACTAGTTTGACGGAAGCTAGGGGACGGTGCGCCGTCCCGGATACACAGAAACTGAAAGTGCATCTATTAGAGGACGTTGAGCACCTGACCGGAAACCTACTTGGCATTATATGATCTCAGTGACTCAGGTAGACGTTGAATATGATAAAGTCAAGCCAGTAGTATATGGAACACTATTCTAGTTTCTAGTCAAAAAGTCTGTTGTATAAGAAAACAACAAAATCGCGCCTTGTTGTCATGAATTAACAATAGATGGTGGTTGAAAATCACTAATTAATTATAAGAAAACAAATAGAGCGCGTCTTCGGCTTTAGATTCTGGCCGACCTGTTTTTCCATCTGGTATATCCCTAGAGTTAAGGTCTTGTATACACCCCCCTCCCCCGTTCCTTTGTTTTGTTTTCACTAATGATCTTCCTCAAGAAAAAAAGGCAAGTTGTTATGCTATGCTTATGTACCAAATGCTGTGACAATGATTTGGTTAATGTGCCGTGCTTCCCCATATAAGGAGACAGCTTTGTATACTTGCATATGTATATCTCGCATCAGAGACTCTGTTTTGTCCTACGTTGCAGTCAGATATTAGGTTTAGTGGCTCTTATGCCCCGAAAAAGGTCTAGAAGAGGGGCGTGGTGGTACTTTTTGTCTGCGTCTATCCTATCTCATCATGGCTATCTCGATGTTCACAGAGATGAATAGAGATTACGGTTCGATTTGTGAAAAAACGGGATAGTGATTTGCAATGATAGAAGACACGAAGGAAAAATAGAATGGAATCTAAATTAACCAGATATTTATATAATGTGCGCCAACACATCCTTCTGTGCTAGCAGAGTAAAATGTTCAAACCAGTGTACCTACAAAAATCTAACTAGGACCTAAATAAAAGTTTAAGCGGGGTATTGTACTAAGACATGCCAACTGAGGCTTTGAAAAAGAGAAAATATGGCAAACGAAAAGACCAGCCTGGATATTTGTTTCGGTGGCTGATATAAAACCCTACCATTCAGATTCATCACCACTCCAATCGCCACCACTATAATCTGCGGCTGGAGACTTCATCCATTTCGTTCTTCCTCGAGTAAGGGTTTGGCCTTGTAATTGACCAGGGGGCAAGATGATATCAGGCTCATGTTCCTCTACATTGGAATTATATTGTCCCTGCGTGTTCTTCTCGTACTGATACTGGTCATTCTGTTGTGGTATCTGCGTCGAGCTATCAGCAGGTGTTATATCAGAAGTACTAGTTTCAGTAGAGACAGAAGTAGCAGTAGAAATAGCTGTGTTACCACTGTCAAAGTTTTTTCGTTCGGAAACTAGGCGGGGAGATTCTTTGAGGTGTAGCTGACCAAGCTGAATTTCTATCTCGGATGAGACGGAGTTTGGTTGTTCCTGACTGGTCTCGACAGGATATGCCACAGCTTGCCCCGCAGCATGAGGAGAAGAAGGAAAAGAAAGTGTGTGAGTGGTAAGAGTGTTTTTGGTCATGGCTGCTAGGCTACTATCTTCTAGTGAAGGCGCCAAAGCCGAGACATGGGGGCTCTGTTTCTTCGCGGACTCTGTAGACCCTGGAGACCGAGGCGGTGTCGATAGAGGGGCTACCTCTAAGCTGCTATCTTTAGGCTGCAGCAGATTTTGTTCTTGCTGTGCTTGCAACCCCACAGGGCCTGCATCTAGCTCGGCAAAGAACGACGATATCATTGTCGGCGTTGATACTCTGAGGGGCGGGTGTCTACCTTCGGTAGGAGTTCCACCGCTGAGTTCCTGAATCCCATTTGAGAAGAGAGCGTCCATAACTTCTGCTTCTAACAAATCGGTTCTAGATCCAAGTATGTGTTGTCTGTGGCCGGGATTTGCCCTTCAATCTCCATAGTATAATATGGGAGCTCGTCAGCGGATATTGAATTAGAGATCGATTTCCGCTCGGGTCTAGTACGTATGCGCAACGGCTGTACGCCGTCGAATCCAGCGTTGCTAGCACTGCTATCTCCGTCATAGTTGACGACTGAAGACGAGAGGGGAGATCGTTTGGGTGCCTCTTTGGCATTGTTATAGCCACAGCTAGCAGTGGTGGTCTGAGGATTACTTGAGACCTGCACCAGCTGAGGCCGCAGAACGGGCTGTACCCGAGCCTCGGAGATGTCAACGGTGTAAGTTGATCCCTGATCTGAGTTATTATCGTCCAGGTGGCGCGAAACGGGCCGGGATAGGGGACTTGGTGTGTTAGCAAGACGTCCGATAGCCAGTTCAACGGCAGGCTGTACGATGGCGGGAATTGCTAGGCGAGAATAGTCTGACTGCGGGTTATATAACTCATATGTAGAAAACGAGACTTGATCATTGCCGGCTGTAGCTAGCATAGGCGAAGTCTCTAGCGATTGGCCTGGTATAGCTTTGTCACTGATACCCAGAGGCTTTATAGGCAAAGCCTCGCTTAACCCTTGGCCATCCAAGTTCTTATGGACAGGCAGAGTCTTAGGCGTGCCGTCGTCGTTAAAATCGTCCAAGAGAGACCGATATGTATTATTTGCTGGCTGGCTGCGCAAGCCATCTTTGAAAGGGGGTGGTGGCCTTTCACGAGACTTAGAGGCGTTCTTGTGGTGTCCAAAGGCTTTTGGGGACAGAGATAGAGAATGGACGGCACGGTGTCCTCGGCCCTTATGCTTTGAGTCAACCAAGTCCTCTGGTGGATGTATAGTATCACTGGGGAAATTGACGCCAGGCCCATCAGCAGATGGTGGCTGGACCTTAGGAAAGACATTGAATGAAGTAGGCGCATGTTCCTTACGTTTGGAGCCTCTGAACAGCTTGGTCAGCCACTTGGGCTTATCTTTGACATCGGGACGATCTTGAGTTTGTACAGGCCGCTTATCTTTCGTAGTAGACGCAATGAAAGCAGGCGATGGGCCAGATGGAAAGTGCGAGATCAATGGAGGCGGAAGCGAGAGAGGTCGATTCTTGGTGGGCGAGTTATGTGACAGTGGCTTGTTATGGTCAGCCTGGTACCTCTGCTTGGGTGGCACTGCAGGCAGCGGACCAGTGCGTGAATCAGTTGAACTGACGGGCGACGGGGTCTGTCGTGAGAAGGTCTGTTGACCAGGAAGTATAGTCGACTGCGCCCTCTCATGCCGTAGCTGCGACTGGCCCTGGGGGTCTCGTGGTGGCCCTGGGTTGACTAGAGAGTTCTGGGGGTATTCCGTGATGGGGTGGAGAAGATTATTTACTGAGCTCTGAGCCGAGCTCTGAGCCCCTATCAGTGGCCTCTGGTCTGCAGCTTTGGCCAAGTCTGAAATATACCGTTGTTTATACGCAACAGAGCCCTTATCAAATGATGTGCCTTCTATGGAGATAGCCGACGGTTTGCGCTTGATAGGCATCTTCTGAAAGCCAGAGTTTCCCGCCGTAGCATAAGATTGTCTACGACCAGCTGGATCTGATATGGCCGCAGGGACCTGACGATATGGCTCTATCTTGGCTGAGTTCGCAGGAAAGTACGAGCCGGTCTGATCAGCGTGTTCCGGAATTCGTCGAGGCACAGATGAACGGCGACCAGAGTCGCTGCCAGGCGTCGGCGAAGATATAGCCGAGATGGTTGACATGCCGCCAGCAGAGGGGAGGGCCGGCGAAGATGAAGACATTGCAGAAACGTCAGATGAGCGGCGACGATGATGCAAAGGCTCGGCAGTTTGATAGTCAGACACAGGAGGAGCAGGGGTGGAATATGTTGAATACGGCCTTGGAGCTTCTTGTTGGCCAAGGCTCACAGCAATCGACCGGCGCTGCAGTTGCCGCGGATCTTGGTATGGCGCCGTAGTAGCCGGTCTTGGGATGGCAGCCGGTACGACTGATGGCGGTATCGGGCCCGAGCCAATCGGCACAGATCCGGGACGGGATGAGGACAGTTCGTCGACCACGTGATGTGAGTACATAGACTGACGGCCAAGACCATAAGGCGGCATAGGTGATGAGCCAGACCTTTCGCTGCGTCTAGGCACTACAATATCATCGTCTGGAGGAGCCATGTCGATGATTGAAGTAAGTCCCAATGCCGGATCGTCGTCTGGATATGGCAAGACTTGGTCTTGCTTGACCGGAGACGGCGTCCGGCTCAAGTTAGACGCGAAGATGGTCTCATCTTGCACAAGGACGCCTGGTCGCAACGACATTGGTGCGCTGTGTCCATTAGAAAGGGCACCCGATAGCGTTGGGGTTGGTACGGTGGACAGATGGCCTAGAGCACTGGAGTTTGACTGTGAAGGCCCGTGTAGAAACAGCGGCGCGGGAGAGTAAGAAGGGCCCGGTATCTGTGGCTGCGATGTCGTAGTAGAGGTAGTAGTAGGTAGTGTCGGGGCCATAGGCGTAGAACTGGAACTGATACCAGAAGCCACGGCCGTAGTATATGGCAGAATGCCACTTTCTTTAGGCTGTACTGATTCTGTACCTAAACCATGGTCCTCCTGTGGTTGGAAGGGATATTTCTTCTCCTGCCACGGCTTCTGTTGGCAGCGGATGTGCTCACGCTGAGCTTGGATCGCCTCTTGTGTGTTCTCAGGAACGGAATAGTCTGCCGAGAGTTCAGCAACGGTCGGCGCACTAGTGTCGTTATGGACCCTCATCTGCTCTATCGGCGCCATGATACTGGGGTCAGCCAATTCAATAGGTGCGCTATCAACGGCGGCCAATGCGAACTCGGTGGGCATCTCGGCAATGAAGCCAACAGGGTCGATAGCAGCAGGCCGTCTTAAGGTCTCGGACTGGATCTCACTGCCGTCCAGCATATGAATCTCTGACTGGACATTATGGTCATTCGTAAAAGGATAGTCCGTAGGGGCTTCGGCGATGATGCACGTCGAATGCAACTCGGCAAAGCTAGATGTCGTCTCCGCGGCTACAGGTGGCAGTGGTGGCGGCGGTACAACATCAACAGTGGCTTTCAATGGTAGAGGCGTCGATGATTGACTGGCTATAGGTGAGACTGGGTCCGCTATCGGCTCTTGAGGCGCACTATCAAAGGCCCTAGCATCTTTCTCATCATCGTCGGGGCCCATATACATAAAGGCATCTACTTGCATAGAGCTCGAGCCCTCGAAGTCATTGTGATCAAAGAACGACATTGGGCCTCCGGTGGCTGACATGCCCGAAGCAAACATAATTCTCGGTGCCTCGGCGCCATTCTTAGCGCGCATCTGCTTCTGGATAGCCAGACGGTCTTCGGGCACGATCGGCTCAGACGGCGCCGACTCGTCATATACATCCAGGAACTCATCGCCAGGCTCCGGAAACTTGTATTGAACTGCTCCGGTCGGCTTGTATCGATAGAACCAGCGCAAGCCGTCATAGTCAGACTCCCAGCCCTCCAACAACTCATACGAGCCCATCTTGAAGGTAGCGGAAGCTTAAAGCTTGCCTAAGCCAGTAACTATAGCCTGGTGGATAAACAGCTGGGCTTGGCACTGGGGCAGGAATTGCAACAGTCCCGAAAAATATAGCGGCAGCCAACTAAACTATGGTCGACAAGATACCATATGTTTGTTCGACTGGCATCTAGAGCGCCGGTTAAACAGGCTCAGTCGACAATATCGATATGGAGTTGACAGCTCGTTGTCTCGAGCTCAAACAGAACAAAGAATAAAAGACTCTTGGTAATTTCGAGACAGGTAGAAGATGGAGAGAAACTGGCAAAACAAGAAGAGAAAACTGTCAGCTTTTGCCCTACAAGAAAGAGCCTGCAGTTAAATCAGCAGAACCAAAATACTGTGCTGTTTTGGTCCTTTTCCACTATTAGAACTCAGTACAGGACTTCAATAACTGACAGCAAGCATTTCCCCCGTCAAATCGTGCCCAGTACCCAAATATCTCTTTATGGCTGTCACTTCGCCCGACTATAGCGCCAACAGGCTGCGCTGCCCAGGATTGGCGGGGATGTGAGGAAAAGAGACGAGAAGAGCGCGCCCTTACTAACTAAACCACTTCATGTAACCATGAGCTTGAATTACTGGGCAAAATGTATCGTGTCGTACATACAACTACTAGCTTGCCTAATTCTGCTAGCATGCCCAACTAGCTTCATTCTGAAGCTATAAAAAGAAGCAGACAAAAAGAAGAATTAAAAGACATCGGCTACTTCCTCTCTCCCTTTACCCAGCTTCTCTCTCCTTCTCGTCTAAACAGATACAAATATGCACATACAGATATAGACGCAGCTACTGCGGCTGAGCACTCAGAAACTTGATCCATCGCGGCCGAAGTCTACAGGCTTCTTCTTCCTTCTTCGGCAACTTTTTAAATCCCAGAAATTCGGCGGCTGAGCACTGTGATCTCCTTTCCTATACCAATTAATTACCACTGGCTTACTCTAATATAACAACGCCAATCCGTACAGTTACAAATATATTGCCAGGGCAAGTCGTGATTCACTCCATTTTTACCGATATTCCACTTCCATTGCTTTCTACTTCTTTGTCCTACATACATTAGCTGATCAATCCCCTCACTCGCATACTACAAAACCTATGCTTGCTAGCTTCACGCTTCTCGAAACTTTAGGCCTGATAGCGCAGTATATACAATCAGTATTATCCAGCTAAAAGAGAAACAATGCTCGGTGGGTTCACTGTTGATATGGTCGGTTAGGTCATACACTATTCTTAGAACAATGTAACTAAGGTGCATGATTACCCTGGTATATAGAGCAGGGTTATGGACACATATTTAGGGTCAGTGCAAACCTCAATCCTTAAAGAACAAATGAGTAACTTGAGTATTCACAATATACAAACAAAATGACAGACGTCTAAGTTAATCACTTTCTAGGAAACTAAGAGTCACAGTAAAAAAACCATAGAGCTTTCTAGATAATTCAAATTGACTGGACCACGTCATAAAGTTGAGAGTAGAAGTTTAAAGGTTTACCATAATAAAAAGAAATAAAATAATATATATATAACTATAGAACTACCTGTGGTTAGATCTACAAGTTGCCAATAAGTTTGTTTGATCGCACATCTTGCCAAAAGCTCCTGTGTTCATAACTCTATCTACGTTTATCTTTCACTTACACGACGAAATACATGCATCTGAAGGTAATGAATAATTTACTTGGATGTTCAAGCTACAGCGCTAATGATACTTGCTTGTCTAGGTTAATATACTATCTTTGAAAACGATACGTACAACAAGCCCAACGTCTTGAGCACACGATACTGACATAGTTCAACAGATATTACTCTACAAGTAACCATCTCAATTCAATCATGAAGACAACTCCGCCATGGAGGTTCCCAGAATCTCCTGAAAACTATATCAACATCAGTTCACGTAATCTGAAGAAGGTCCATCAGCAGGGTTATGTGGAATTTGAGAGCAACATTCAGAACATGAAAAGTACCACTGATTCTGATATCTTGAGCAAGCTTGCCAGCAGCCTTCCAGACTGGAAAGATAAACTGCTAGTATCAGTTGACCTGGAAGGCGCATACATACGCAAGACAAAAGTTGGTCGCCCGGAAGTGTCTGGGTTACACTTTGGTGCCTCATTTTTAGACCTGAGCAACATAGACCAGGCTAAAGATACCAAAGACCCATTCACCACAAATATCGAATCATTTCAATATAGCGTGACAAGACCCGGCGACCCAAAGTATGAAGCGCGCAGAAAAAGATTCCTCCATGGAAATCCCGAGGTTAAAACGATGAAGCAGATCAGGAAATGGTTTGGAGACCGTGTTGGTGACCGAGAGTGGATTTTGGTCTTCCACTCGGGATTCAACGATCTCATCTTCTACGAAACCTTGAATTTTCCGAAGCCGGCCACTATTTTTGATGTGCAATATGTTCATAAGTTTCTGTTCCAGACAGACGCGAGCAAGACATATCGGGCGAACCTCAAGGGCATTATGAAAGATTGTCGGTCATTGGGCACCAAGGACTACGAATCCTTGACAACCCAAGACTCGGGCTTTCATGTCGCCGGAAACGATGCTCGGTACATATTGCAGCTATTAGTCAAGATGACTTTGAGCCGCATGTCCCAGGGTAAAGCTACCATACCCACCGAGATAGTCCCTGCTCTGGACGAATCTTGTGCCATCGCGACACCTGAGGTGACAATTAGTAATAATACCGAGTGTGTATTGAACGGGGACAACTCTGATACGGAAGACTCAGATAGCCAACAAGCGGAATATGTGATTGTCGAACAACAACAAGAACCTGGCGACAACCAGTCCGGTCTTTCGTACAACCCAAGGCTACCGGAAGAGAATATTGTCGAAACGGAGGTTATGACCGAAATAACAACGGAACTGCAGGCTAGTACAACTGAGTGTGCTGAGGAAAAAACTTAGAGACGTGAGTTGCCACTATGCCA
The DNA here is from genome assembly GCA_009806295.1 of Davidsoniella neocaledoniae. Classification (NCBI taxonomy): domain Eukaryota; kingdom Fungi; phylum Ascomycota; class Sordariomycetes; order Microascales; family Ceratocystidaceae; genus Davidsoniella; species Davidsoniella neocaledoniae. Next base: position 33,917 of record RHDR01000233.1, read on the forward strand.
CAAATGTGATGAGTTGAAATAGCAGCCATAGCTAATACACTATTGAAGATTGCACTCTATGACTTGAGCCTATAGATGGACGGGCTATCGCATGTACCGAGTGAGGATGTGCTCTTAGCCATACATGGATAGTAGATAGATACTTGACAATACGATATACATGCTCCCCATGATATATGATGCAATATATGTAACTAGCTGTATATGTATTATCCTACCCTTCTTTCATTATTGATGCTGATACATGTGTAAGCCGGGTAAATCCCGGCAGATACACTCCGCACGGTCTCCGCTATTTCTTATCGCTAAAGTGGGGCATGGCCGGCAGGCTATCCTAGATGGGGAAATTGTCACATAAGTTAATAGGTGGTTCCTGGAGAAGCTCAACGGGACAGCTTGCTTCCTAGCCAAGCCTAAGCCTTAAGCTCTCTTATTTATTAAGTTATGAGATATACGGGGCCATTTAAACGTCTCTGAATAGCCTCTAAACATAACATAAACAACGGCTTCGTCAACTCCTGCGAGCTTCTCTTTATCCAGTTTTGTCTCCTGTTTTGGTGCCAAACTGGCTTCTATCATTGTTAGGTTTTGTCTGTTGTGAATTGCCTCTCCTGCGTGAGTTTGTGCTTGGCGCATCGATTCATCCAAGCAAAAACAGCGCATCCCAAGAAAGATACGCATATCATATAAGATGCGGTCGTCTGCCTCGTCGCCCACCTGGGCCACGACGGCCATCGCCGTAGTTGGCGTCTTATCTGGCCTGGTTCTGCCAGTTGGTAAGTGCAAATAAGCCAGCAAGCCCACAGGCTGTTCAAGCGAATAGCCGGGCAAGGGCTCTCTTTTCTAGCCAGCAAGACAAAATCACCCACCGTTCATGCTAACATGACCGTTTTTTCTTTTCTTTCTTATAGAGGCTGTCAAGGAAAACGACTTCAAAAAATGCCACCAGGCCGGCTTCTGCAAACGCAACCGCGCCTTTGCCGATCAAGCTTCAAGCAGTGCACAGTGGAATTCACCCTACGAAGTGCTCCCCGACTCGATTTCGTTCGTCGACGGAAAGCTCCATGCTACAGTCTTGAAGACAGTTGCGGACGCTGATAAAGTCGTCCTCCCACTCACCATCTCGTTCCACGAATCCGGCACGGCCCGCATAACCTTGGACGAAGAGCGCCGTCAAAAGAAGGATATTGAGCTGCGCCACAGTAGCAAGGCCCGCAAGGAGCGGTACAACGAGGCCGAACAGTTTGTCATTGTTGGTGGGCTCAACGTCGACAAGAAAGCCACCCTGACCGATAAGGATGTCAAGAACGCTGTCATTCAGTACGGCCCCACGTCCAACTTCGAGGCGCACATCTCGTTTGCCCCTTTTGGAATCGAATTCAAGCGCGATGGTGCCACGCAGATCAAGCTCAATGACCGCGGTCTTTTGAACTTGGAGCATTGGCGTCCAAAGGTCGAAGGTGCCAGTGACGATACCTCTTCGTGGGACGAGACATTTGGTGGAAACACTGACTCCAAGCCTCGCGGCCCAGAGAGTATTGCCCTCGATATCACCTTCCCTGGATATGAGCACGTCTATGGTATTCCATCCCATGCTGGCTCCCTTTCACTAAAGGAGACTCGTGGTGGTACAGATAAGCACAGCGAACCGTACCGCATGTACAATGCCGATGTGTTCGAGTATGTGCTTGACAGTCCAATGACTCTTTACGGCTCTATCCCCTTCATGCAGGCGCACAAGAAAGAATCTACAGTTGGCGTCTTCTGGTTAAACGCTGCTGAAACTTGGGTTGATATTACCAAGAATACGGTCACCAACGATAAGGCTCTAGGTGCTGGTTCTAGAACTACTACGTCCTCCCACTGGATTTCAGAGAGCGGTATTCTAGATCTGTTTATCTTCCTAGGCCCTACTCCTAAGGATGTTCTCAAGACATATGGCGAACTTACCGGTACCACTGCTCTACCACAAGAGTTCTCGCTAGGCTACCATCAGTGCCGGTGGAACTACGTATCCGACGAGGATGTCAAGGATGTCGACCGTCGCATGGATAAGTCGAAGATTCCCTACGATGTCATCTGGCTTGATATCGAGTACACCGATGAGAAAAAGTACTTCACTTGGAATCCCGACACCTTTGTTGACCCTATCGGCATGGGCGAGGCTCTTGATGCCCATGGCCGCAAGCTTGTCACCATCATCGACCCTCACATCAAGAATGTCGACAACTACGATGTTATCAAGCAGTTGAAGGACAAGGACTTTGCTGTCCACAACAAGGATGACAACCAGTTCGAGGGTTGGTGTTGGCCTGGCTCTTCGTACTGGATCGATTCTTTCAGTCCTGCTGCTCGTGACTGGTGGGGCTCTCTTTTCAAATACGATAACTTCAAGGGCACCATGGAGAACACCTTCATCTGGAACGACATGAACGAACCTTCAGTCTTCAACGGTCCCGAGACTACCATGCCTAAGGACAACCTTCACTTTGGCGGCTGGGAGCACCGTGACGTCCACAACCTCATGGGTATGACTCTACATAATGCCACCCAGCTTGGCATGCATAGTCGCAAGAAGGGCGAGAACCGTCGTCCGTTTGTTTTGACACGCTCCTTTTTCGCCGGCTCTCAACGTCTTGGTGCTATGTGGACCGGTGACAACCAAGCCAACTGGGACCACCTAGGCGCCTCGATTCCGATGATTCTTAGCCAAGGAATCTCTGGTTTCCCCTTTGCTGGTGCTGATGTTGGCGGTTTCTTCGGTAATCCGGAGAAGGATCTGCTCACACGTTGGTACCAGGCCGGTATCTGGTACCCTTTCTTCCGTGGCCACGCCCATATTGATTCTCGTCGTCGTGAGCCCTACCTAGCTGGCGAAGAACATACTCCCATCATTACTGCTGCGCTTCGTCTGCGTTATACGCTAATGCCTGCCTGGTACACTGCTTTCTACGAGGCCAGCCAGGATTCCAGCCCTATCGTCCGCCCCATGTACTACACCAACCCTGATGATGAAGGTTCTTTTGCTATTGATGACCAGCTATTCCTAGGCTCGTATGGTCTGCTAGCTAAGCCTGTTGTTGCCGAGGGCCAGAACTCTGTCGATATCTACATCCCCGACGATGAGGTCTACTTTGACTATTTCACTTACGACATCGTGCCCACTAAGCAAGGTGCCATGGTGACGCTCCCTGCGCCTATCGATAGCACCCCTCTTTTGCTCCAGGGTGGCCACATTGTCCCCCGTCGCGACATCCCCCGCCGCTCAACGCAACTGATGCAGTTCGACGACTACACTCTTGTCATCTCTGTGTCTAAGACTGGAACCGCCGAGGGTAATCTTTATGTCGATGATGGTGATTCGTATGAGTACACTAATGGCCAGTACATTCACCGCAAGTTTGCCTTTGACGGCAAGTCTATCTCCTCTGTTGACGCTGAGGGTCGTAGTGCCAAGGCTGTCAAACCAGGTGCCTGGCTCAAGAAAATGGCGCCAGTCTCGGTCGACAAGATCGTGGTACTAGGCGCTCCTGCGACTTGGGATAAGGAAGAGGTCACTATCTCTTCTGGCGGCAAGAAATGGCCTGTTAAGGTAAAATACTTCAAGGCCTCTGGCTCACGCGCTGCGTATGCGGTGATTGGCCGCGTGGGTGCTGCTATTGGCGCTGATTGGACTATTACCGTGTAAAGTACAGAGCTCTCTATCTAGGCTAGAAACAGCCCGGCTAAGCAGTACAAAAACGACGAGCCATTTTCTGTTTTTTTCTTTCCTTCGTTTGTTGTTATTGCTACTTTAGGTAGGACAACGCGGTAGGATTCTTACATATGCGTCTATGAATCCAGTTGTCGTCGTACAGCAAGTACATATGTGTTCAAATATTAAAATGCCACTAAGTTGTTGGTGACGACGAACAAAAGAGTCATAGTAGAGCATTCGCTTTACCCACTGTCTATTAATTTATAGATAGATAAATGGTTGATATGTCGCGGCAATATTTACTTTCTTGTTTTTTTGTACATCTGTTTATTTTATGTATACATGTTCGCTTTCTCTGAATTAATTATTCAATACTGTTTATATCACATGATGCATCATCATCTTCATATCAAGCGAATCCAGGCCGCATAACAGAGATAACAAGCCGTGTTGATAACCGACTATCTGACCGGTAAAATTCAACAAATCGGAGTCAGCTAGAGTCGTAGATGGCCCAAACCGTATGTGTCTATATCTATCATTCCCACGTAATATAATATCATACATGTCCTAGTATTTGCTGATATCTATATGTATGTTTATGTGTATAATGTAAATGTTGTCGGTGCTATAGTCATCCTATTGTGATATCGCGATTACCTCGTTATGATGCCTGTCTCTGTTTCCTTGCCTTGTCTCAACATATGCCTTCTTCTTCTTCTTCTTCTTCTTTTTATTTTTCTTCTATGGAATAGAGAACAAGAAGTCGTAATCACTTTTATCTGATAGAGTATTTGGAGGCCCAGCCCAGCCATATTCAACCCTAGCTACAGCTTTCATGTAATGTAATGCATGCCCCTATTCGCTTGATGCCAGTATTTTTCATTTTTCTCCAAGTTAGATGGATTTATTGTAATGAAAGTAAGGCCTCAATTTTGGTGGGTAGAATTAAAAAAGAAAAGAAAAAGAAGGCCTGTCTGTTCAAATTCAATTGCTCATGCTGTCATTGTCATGGCTTGACAATCGAATCTCACGAGATTCAGGGATCAATATATCTGTATGCATGTAGAAAGACTTTGGCGGCCCATGTGAAAATAAACAGATAAGCGCGGGTATGTTAGGAGGGTAAATATGCGTAGATCAACATCGGCCTTGCCAGTAGTCTATTTCTATGAACCTCTGCAGACTTCAAGTGGCCAAGGGCTATGATTTATCTAATTAGATCTGAATATGAAACAAACAATTTTGGCCAAAGGAGTTATTTGAGCCCGACAGCAACAGAGAGAAATGCTGCCATAATCCTGCTTTTGTAGGGTTGTATTATTGGTTTCCATGCAAAGATCTAGCGCGACTATTTGATCACGGACACAGGTGAACTAAAGAGGCTGTCGAGCAGTCCATGCGTAACTAGCATAACTAGAGGTAGACATCATTCGGGATGCCCCTAAAGATATAGTCCTTGAGGTTAAGAAACAATATATAGCCTATTAGAGAGAGGCACTAAGATATCACCATAAAGTCTAGGTCTTATGTGCTTGAATGAAATGTTCTATCTTTGTTCTAGACTTTTAAGCAGAAACTATAATACGGCAGCTAAGACTCTAGATAAGCCGTAGGAGCATTGGAATAATGCACTACTCAACCGTCCATTTATCGGCAAGCTATCAAGACACTGGAACCGTCTAGACAAATGGAATGGCCCGACTGTTTATGTTTAAACTATCGGTGTACTCGCCACATAGCTTAAGAAACGATGAGGGACTATCAAAGCTGACGTGTAATATGTAGTAGTTTTTTTCAGTCTTCTTTTCTCTTTTACAGTTAGAAATAATGCCTATATTTGGGTAAGCTAGTCCGACAAAAGTACGAATAAGAATAAAAGTTGTAAAAAAAGAGGCTTGTATAAGTAGAAACACAGCTACTAAAAACAAAACTAACTAGCGTTAGGAAACACCGAACAGAGCCTCAGACATCAGACAACCAATCCAATTAGTCCAAGTCTATTTCCCTAATCTTGACATGAACCTGCTTTTATCCAGGAGAATCGAGTTGAACAGCCAGAGTCTCGATTACTCTGGACTGTTCAACACTATCAAGAAACGAATCACCTTTTTTTTTTGCCTAATATCTAAGAGACATGACAACAAGTTATGGCTGTGTAAGACAGAAACAGATGGAGGCACATTTAATTTTCAAGTACAGATAGATAGCACAGGGGCGGAAATAACATTTACAGTTTATATCAACAAAAAAGAAAAGAAAAAAAACAAGGATAATATGGTTTGTTGTATGACAGCAAAGATTTCAAGTGGTATTTTGTTCACAAAATATCAAGATTTTCGTTAGCGTGTTAGATTTGCAATGAACTCAGATTTGCCTCGTTCGTGCAATACTAAATCATCACGGAGAAGAAAATATTTATAGTGATATACTGCCACGGAAGGCGAATATCTTGTTCGTGTTTGGTGGCTAATTTCTCCTTTTGAGCTTCTTCTTTCAATATCTGGAGGCATACAAATAAGTGGGCCAATAGTTCGATTTAAGGATGGTATTCTCTTTCTGTCCTTTCAACGCTATGATCAAGCTCATATATGTACATATACATATTGACACAGGGCTTATTTTACCCTACAAGCAAGCACAAAGCTTCTGTTCTTGGCCGATTTTGTTGAAATTCGACCGTATTTATTTCCCTTACTGGGCTGAAAAGATGCCTGGTATCTATTCGCACAGACCAAATGTCCTAAAGAGTAAGAATTTAACTTTTATGAAGAACGAAAAGAGACTTCGATGTTTGAGTAGTTTTTTTTGCAGACAACAAGACAATGAAGCAGGCCTTTGAATTTCACGAGGCGCAGTTGGCAGAAAATATCTATATATTCATATTATAACCATTTACAAATACTACACTACATTTCTATATCAAATTGGCAAATTGTAGAAACTATAAGCGGCTTTAGTTGTCTGTTTCTAACGGAAACCCTAGGAGCCTGAAACCCTAGACATTCGCCCCTTTCGTGGCCTTTCTTGCGTGGAAATTATTGCACTGTACAGTATCAGCTTGACAAACATTATGAGAGTATGTCTTATATGTTGTTAGCCAGTGCCAAAGTAAGTAGACGGGCACGGCTCCGGGTGGCACAGGTACGTATCACATGCGTTATCGCTTTCTCTCGTTTTTCTTTTTTGCCACTGTCTCTCCCCTCAGATCATTTTCCCGTTTGGCGTCAAAGATAAACCTAAGAGGATTACTTGAAACGCAGACTTATCCAACAAAATGACAATTTAGAAAGCTGATTGTCTAACCTTGCTTCGGGTCCATTGTAACCAGGAATTAGGAAGCAAAAGACGATACACCATACATATGTACATTACAGAAAGAGGAGGATCGAAGAAGCATAGAAACGGGCGTATATCGCCTAGTTCAAGACAGTTGCAGATGATGATACAACGACAACAGGCTACGTAGTTGTACATATACACACTAGTAATTTATACACACATGTACACACATGTACACACACATACTTACACATATTATACCTCGAGACATGCAGCGAGGAGAGGAGGAACAGGTCAGTCGGTCATATGCACGCCGATATGGATTGTGCGTCAGCCAGCTCCTTGTATAAGGAATTTTGTGTATCGTATATCTGGCTACTTGTGATGTGTAGAGTACTTTTACTATTCGTAGGATAATGTCGTGATGTTGGCCTCAGCCAAGGATAGCAAAATAGGCCCGGTATGATATGTATGTAAACATGAGGGAAAGGCAATGTAGATCCTGGGGTGTTCGGATGTTATTTTGTTGAGCATGTTCCCCTCACAACCAGAAAAGATATCTCAATAGGGAAAAAGCACAGTTCGAGAAGCAGATTGGAGAGGCTTGGCAAGATAGAATGTTTGGTAGCAACTTTCAAGGTATCTAAAATTGTATGCGTATATAAGTGTTTATTCTTTCCTTTCTGTGATTTTGATTTAATGTGGCCGTGCATAACAAACAGGGCAATGCCGGTAGAATTCTAGATGGAATTAAAGACTCTAATTGGAAGTTGTTTATATTCTCTTTTTCAAGAATGGCGTGTTATCAACCACCAAAATATCTAAATGTAGGAATAGCTAGATAATAAAGATCTTTATTTATGGGTGGGGGGCATGAATCCCGATATCTTTTAGTACAAAGGCCATAGGCTTACGAGAGCGGGATTAGCGGGTGGATGTGGATTTGGATTGAAACTGGATCATGGTTGCTTACAGAAGACACATCAATTGTAATACATGTTGTTAGATGTGCATATAGCTGTAGCAAAAATGACACTAACACGAAATATGTGGCGTAACTGGCTATACAGATACGGCATACTATGCATGATTTTCTCACTGTGATGGTGTGGAATACCCTCCACTATGACATAAACAAGCTCTCGCTTGGCTAGGTTGTAGAGCCTCGGTTCTCTCTTATTCTCTCAAAAGTTTCTCCCGGCAAAAAAAAAGTAGTTAGTTATACACGGAAAAGTCAGCATTAGGAAGTCTTTGTTTTTTGTTGAACCGAACTTGACAAACAGAGCCTTGAATTTCTGTAGGCGAAATCTTAGTCCAAACTACCGAATATTAGGGCAACCAATCAAGCTGGTTCACGGTATCGGATATCTTTTTTTTTTTTTTT